>CAUYMX010086462.1:0-28981 GCA_963573855.1 Lepilemur septentrionalis
TGGTCTGCTTATCTCATGCCTCATGCTGCTCCAATTCATTCTCATACTGCTGTTAAAATAATTCCCTTTAAAACATTTGGGTACTGTGATTCCCTTGTTGAAAATCCTTTGGAAACCCTCCACTGTACATATGGTAAAATGCATACTCCTTAGCATGTCATGCAAAGCCAACTGTGATATGGCCTCTTCCTCTCTCTCTCTCCCACCTTGTTTCTTTTTAAATTGGCAACATATTATTTTTTTTAAAAAATTAAGATAATATTTACATATAGAGAAATGCAGAGTCATTAAGTACCATCCAATGTGTTTTAATAAATATGTACACTCATGGCATACCATTTTAAAACTTAAGCTCCTAGAATAAGGAGCTACTTGTATTTCCTAAAATATATATGACTTTAATACTTCTGCACCCATGTATACCTTTTCTCCCTTGACCTGGAATACTTCTTCTCCTGTCACCTATCAGAAGACATCTGGCCAAAGTACCTTCTGGGAATTGTATTCACTCACTTTTTGCTTTTATACCTAATACCTAACTGTCATGGAACACATAAAGCTTTATTGTCCTTATTAATCACATGTCTGTATTCTCCATCAGATCATACACTTGTCAGGATGAGGTCCATTTTTAAAATTTTTCTGTGAGTATTTAATCCTTAGTACTAAGAAAGCACTCAATGAATATTTGTTGAATAAAAGCATATAACACTGAATACATAATTTTTTAGTAGGGCATTTCAGGCATATGATGCAATAATTAAGGGCAGGGCCTGGAGAACCTGGATACTTGGGTAAAATCGAGACTCAGCTAAGTATTACCTTTGGGATTTGGGGAAAGTTACATAACCTATATATGACTCAGCTTTCTAATGTATAAAATGGGGACATGCATTAACATATCGCATAGGTTTTTATAAGTTTTAAAATTTTTAATCTTTTTCATAGTGCCTGGAACACCTTCTGGCACTGAGTAAAGATTCAACATTATTGCTATTACTATATACATAATTAGTTATTAATTAACTATTAATAATTTTACATTAATGAAATAATGTTACATTGAGGATATTTAAAATTCAGCTAGTCTAAGGATGATCAAATATGAGATCTTATAAAATCCTTTAATTTGATTGACTAGGAATGTCTCATGGTATCTCTCATAGAGATTGAGAAGAAAGCATTGAAATGTCAAAATCCTTATACCACTAGATTGAGAATAATTACAGATTCCTAGACTCAAAGTGTGTTTATATATGTTTTATGTACATTTATTTTTATTGCTACTATTATTATTTTTATGGTTATTATTTTATTATTACATAATGCATACAAATTAGTGTAACAAACCAAATTTAAACCTATATTGTCAGTACAGGAGATTACAAGAAACCATACAAGCACATAGGACAGAATGACGTAAGCAAACCTCCACCATCCAGAGCAGTTCAGAGATGCATGGACAACTGATCAGTTTTTGAAAAATGAGAAGGATAAAAGGTTAGGAAAGTAAAGCAAGGAGAGTGTACATGATTGGAAATAAATGAGATTGTTTTAGAATGGCTTCCTAAAGGAGATGCTGATTGCATGGGAAATTCTTTTATAGTCCAGATCTGGTGGTAGCTCGTTTTTAAAAATGATTCTTTTAAAAAGCAACATGGTCTAACTGATGGAAAAATAATGAGTTGGCAGACCATTCAAATGGAAAACTATTGTTAATGAAAATAATTTTTTCTATTTAACACAGCAGGATTTTGCTGCATTATATTTTTATGTCTGTTCAACTAAAAATAAAATCAGGATGGAGACTGCAGTTCATTTTTACTGTGTATACTCTGTCTTTAGATTCCAAAGTACTGTAGCTTTATTTCTGCCATCTGGTGGTTGAAAATATTGGTGTTCTTGCAGTCTGTGAAGCTATATTAATTCTCCATATACACGTAGTAATATACATTTCTTCCCAAGGTATAATTTGTCATAACTGAAGCTGGCATGCATTTCAGCATATTGCACATGGAAAAATTGAATATATTTTTCTGCTCTGAATTCTTCAATCAAAATGTATGAGAATTGATTTATTAAATTATTTGTGTACAGATACGTTTTACTTTGTTGAATCCTATAAATAGTATTTTTTTTGGAATAGAGCTTTTTAAAAAATTATTTCAACATATTCTAAGTATATTTTTCTCCACATTTTTAAAATTAGTGCATTTCTGGATTACCAAGGCATTTTTAGGTAGCTTTAGGATAAATTATTAATTTTGATTAATGTCTTTTTGAGAATTAACAGATAAAATTGAATGCAAAATGTAAAAGCATAGTGCAACAATAGTGGAGCTGAAAACAAGTAATTGTAAGATTGCTTTTGAGCATTTGGTCCTACCTTCCCTTCTGCAAAGTCCAGTTTATTGTACACCTTTCTAATTATGCAAAGTATGTAATGCAGCAGGAGTGCCCGTAGCAGGGGAGTGGAGAATGAGAGACTAGAGACATTTAAGTCATCACAGTGGAGATAAATTTAAGGTATCTCAGGTCATGTTGTCAAAACAGAAGTTCTCTTCTCCCCAGGCTCAGGGTCAAACCTAATTGTTTTCCACCTTTAAGACCCTGACTTTGGGCTCATGACTGACCTTCAAACATTTTTCTCTCGCTGGTTATCAAGAGCCCTTACTGACTTTCCTGTGGCTATTAAAGAGGACTTTTCAACACTGTGGAAACTTCTTCCTCTTACTGTGGTGTTTGTCCTGTGTGGCTTGTTTCTTTGTTTAAAGCTCTGCAGCTGTATGTGCAAGAGGAGTGGTTCAGCTTAGACAAGAACATTTTCAATATTGACTGAAGTTTTGTTTTCTGTTTCCTTTGAAGCCTCTAGTCTTTTTCTATTTGGGGGGGGGAAAAGGACAGAATTTAGAAGCAAGCTATCTGGATTCTAAGTCTAGTTCCTTCTAGTAATTGACTTCATTGAATGATTGAGGGTCTCAGCAGACTAATCTTTAAAAAGGAAATGATGATAACACATCCACTACCTGCACCAGAAATTTTTTGGTGATTAATAAAAATCCTGGTTATTAAATATTTTTAAAATTAGATTGCTAAAAAATGCAAACAATATTATTCTTTGTCAACATTTATCCTATTCTACTTGCTTTCCTCTGTCACTGGTTGCAGCCAGTTCAAAAAAGAGGAAGGAATAATATATGAGAGAGAAAAATTTTCCCCCAAGGGTCAACTTGTGACGTAGCCTGCGTGAATGAGGAGCTACACAATGTGATTTTAGAATAACAGTGAGACCTTATCTGGACAGCTCCCACCGTCGACAGCTGCCCAACTCAAGCTGAAATTTTTCAATTAAAGATGTATCCTTTTTAAGTCTTCATGACATTTCCTCTTCCAAAGGTTCCTACTAAAGAGAAAACACTTTATCGGGGCCCACCATTATTTAATTATCAAAAGCATCTTGACAGAATTGGGAAGAGGTCTATAGGTCAGAGATTAAGAAATGTGTGTGGTTAGGAAAAGGATCTTCTCCTTTACATTCATCTTTACCTTTAAATGAATGTTCCTGAGGCTAAGTCCTATTGGCATGACACTTCTTTCTTTTTAGGTAATTATATGGGTTCACTAAAATATAATTAAAATAAGTATTCACCAGAGATTTAGATATTCAGGTCTGTTTTCCTTTAATATTTTCTAGGCTTTCTCTGAGTTCAATTTTTTTAAAAAAATATTTTTGAATTTGTACTGTGTGCAGTTATCACTGTGGTAACCTTAGAAATAAAAATATCCCTAGCACATACTATACATCTCAGACATTGCTGTGGATAACCTTGATATGTTGAAGATAGCACAGAAAATTTTCCATTCTCATGTAAGAAATCTGGGTGATGATTTTTGTTTTTCTAAAATTATTCCCTACCAAATATATTTTGTTCACAATCATAAAAATGATGTTTAGGATGGTGACAGGTTGTGATCACAATTTTCTCTGTGCCAAGAATGAATTTTTAAAAATATCATTCTTGCAAGATTGCCAATCATCATTTTATGTTTCTTTCTTATTATATTTTTGAGAACTAGGTCTATGAAATAGATAAGATGAAAAAGGAAACAACAAGATCTCAGATGGTATTCTCCATGTAGTATAATCTTCTTAAATAAACTTGGAATTAGAAGCGTGCAGAAATGGCAAATATGGTCCTTCACTAAATATCCTCAGAATATCTGTTCATTCATTCATTTACTGCTTAGAGCTAAGCCAAGAATTGTGCTAGGTGCTAGATATACAAGGATGAACTAAATGGTAAGTACAAAGATGCTAACTTGCTAAGTGCTTGGATAATATATGTAAATATTCAACATGGAATCTGCCTTTAAGGAGCTCATATATTTCAAGAGAATATAAGGAAGATAGTTTACTATTCAGCATAATATGAGCAATATGACATATATGTAAAGGGGAATCAGAAGGAATGACAAATTTTTCTTGAGAATAAGTATGAAGAAGACGTCACAGAATAAGAAAAAAATAAAAAGAAGCTGAGACTTGAATGATGAAAAGAGTAGATATTTTACTTACCAGATAGATATGGTGGGTAAGAATTGACACTATGAATAGATGGAGTGACATATATAAGAACTACATATGACATAAACTAATACTTAAATTATGGATTCCAAAAGAATGGAAATTGATTAACATGACATTATATGTTAATAACACACATATGTTTTTAAAAATTACTTCATTGGAGTAATAAACATAGGTTTTTAAAAATTACTTCATTGGAGTAATAACTAAAAAAAGAATGAAATTATTGTAAAACTTAATCTTTAACCATTTTACCTGTTTGGTTTGGATCTAATATTTTATAATGTCAGTAAATTATATATATGCAAGAATATATTTGAATGCTAAGGAAGCATATGAAGATTTATGAATTTATATTCTCTCAAGATATATCACTGTGTTATAAAATTAACTTTGATTTTTTTATATCAGAACATGTGAATATTTTAGTGTTTCAAAAATTCTGAGGTGTATGAGCACATAAATGTTGATCAGTTAATACCAGTTTGATGGTGAGTACATGTGGTGCTTGTTTTTTCATTCTTGGGATACTTCACTTAGTAGAATGGGCTCCAGCTCTATCCGGGATAATACAAGAGGTGCTAGATCACCATGTTTTTTATGTGGCTGAGTAGAACTCCATGGTATACATGTAACACATTAATCCACTCATGTATTGATGAGTACCTTATTCTTAATATTTAAATAAGGAATTAACATTTGGAACAGCAAAATTAACTTAAGTATATGTTAATCACCAATTGATTAAGAATGATAAAACTAGGCCAAATTATGAAATGCTAGTTGTACCTTAGAGATAATATAACTTCAAATTTAAATAATTTAACTTTTTACAGATAAATAAATTAAAACCCTAAGGCTTATGTGAAACAAGTTTTCCAGCTAATCAGTAGCAAGATTAAGACGAGATTCTATTCATATTTAACAACTTCACATAAATATTCTTTTAACTTAGTAACATTGCCTCTAATAATTCTGATGTTTTATATATTTGTTTGAAAAAATATTTTAATAATTTATTTTGCAGTCTTCTAATTAAGATATTACAAATCTAAATGCAAATGCATTTGTTAAGTGAAAAAAGAATCCTAATGAAACTTGTACTGCTTTGGGTCATTTTGATGGCCCAGTATAATGGCACCAGTATAATGTTTTGATAGTCTCTATTTTTTCCTGCTGTGCTAAGTGAATTTATAAACTTCCTCTGTAAAATAACTAGAAGTGATTTAAAATATTTATATGATAGCACATATAAAACTATAAACATAATTTTTAAATTAGGTATCAGTTTAAGGCCATAAACCAGAGACATCAAATGGAGAATGTGTTTCATGGGAAATTAAAAAAAAAAAAAAAAAAAAAAGGTAATAGGCATCATTTTTGAAAAAATTATATATAATTTTCTTCTTAATTTGAGGATCTATAATGTCTATTCCAATTGTTAAAAGTATTTATATATCAACCTCAATGTCTTTAAATTAAATACTATGATAAGTATCCTGGAACTGTGTCTTTTTTTTATTTTAAAATATTATGAAATTAAAAGTTTTTGTTACATGGGTACACTCTATAATGTTGAAGTCAGGGCTTTCAGGGTGCCTGCCACCTGGACAGTGTTCTTTGTGCCCAATAGGTAAGTTTGTATCCCTCAACCCCCTCCCATGCTCCCTCCTTCTTTTCAATGTCCTTTACATCTTTTTGTGCCCATGTGCACCCATCCTTTATCTCTCTTATTAGTGAGAACATGTGGTGTTTGTTTTTCCATTCCTGAGATACTTAAATTAGGATAATGGTATAATGGTCTCCAATTCCATCCAAGTTGTTGCAAATTACATTATTTCGTTCTTTTTATGGCTGAGTAGTACTCAAAGCTATGTATGTGTGTGTGTGTGTGTGTGTGTGTGTGTGTGTATATACACACACCACAGTTTCTTTATCCACTCATGTATTGATGGGCACTTAGGTTGATTCCATATCTTTGCAATTGTGAATTATGCTGCGATAAACATTGAGATGCAAGTGTCTTTTTGATAAAATTATTCTTTTCCTTTAGGTAGATAGCCAGTAGTGGGATTGTTGGATCAAACAGTAGGCCTACTTTTAGCTCTTTGAGGAATCTCCATACTGTTTTCCATAGAAGTTGTACTAATTTGCAGTTTCATCAACAGTGTATAAACATTTCTTTCTCTCTGTATCCACACCAGCATCTGTTGTTTTTTGACTTTTTAATAACGACCATTGTGACGGGGTAAGATGGTATTTTGTGTTTGTTTTCATTTACATTTCCTTGATGCTTAGTGATACTGAAAATTTCTTCATATATCTGTTGGCCATTTGTTTTCCTCTGAAAAAATTCTGTTTATCTCTTTTCCACTTTTTGATGGAATTATTTGTTTTATTCCTTGCTATTTTGTTTGAGTTCTCTGTAGATTCTGGATATAAATCCTTTGTCAGACATATAGTTTGTGAATATTTTCTCCCATTCTGTAGGTTTCCTGTTTATTATTTTCTTTGATGTGCAGAATTTTTTAATTAAGTCCTATTTATTTATTTTTGTTGCTGCTGTATTTGCCTTTGGGGTTTTAGTAATAAATTCTTTGCCTAGGTCTGTGTCTATGAGACTTTCTCCTACATTTTCTTCCAGAATTTTTATGGTTTCATGCCTTATATTTAAGTCTTTAAGCCATCTTGAATTAATTTTTGTAGATGGTGAGAGGTATGGGTCCTGTTTCATTCTTCTGCATGTGGCTATCCAATTTTCTCAGCACCATTTATTCAATAGGGCATTCTTTCCCCAGTATATGTTTTTGTCTGTTTTGTCAAAAATCAATTAGTTGTAGGTTATGGGTTTTTTTCTGGGTTCTCTATTCTGTTCCATTGGTCTATGTCTCTACCAGTACTATGCAGTTCTGGTTACTATAGCCATGTAGTATAATTTGAAGTCAGATAATGTGACGCCTCCAGATTTTTTCTTTGTGCTTAATATTGCTTTGGCTATTCAGGTTTCTTTTGGTTCCAAATGAAGCTTAGGATTATTTTTTCCAGATCTGTAAAGTAAGACATTGGCATTTTTTAATTTTAGTATTTTATTTCAGAATATTACAGGGTTACAAATGTTTTGGTTACATAAATTGTTTGTGTACTGTTTCAGTTAAAGTTATAAGTGTGCCCATCACACAGATAGTGGTATTTTAATGAGAATTGCATTGAATCTGCAAATCACTTCAGGCAGAATGGACATTTTAATGATGTTTATTCTACCAATCCATGAACATGAGATGTTTTTCCATCTATGATTTCTTTCATCAGGGCTTTGTATTTCTCCTTGTAGAGATCTTTCACTTCCCTGGTTAAATATATTCCTAAGTATTTTATTTTCTTCATAACTGTTGGAAATGGTATTGAGCCCTTGATTTGACTCTCAGCTTGACAGTTATTAGCATATAGAAATGCTACTGATTTGTTTACATTGATTTTGTAACCTGAGATTTTGTTGACTTTATTTATCAATTCTTCAAGTGTTTTGGTGGAGTATTTAGTGTTTCCTAGATATAGGATCATATTCTTAGCAAACAGGAATAGTTTGACCTTCTCTTTCCTGGTATGGATGCCCTTTATTTCTTTCTCCTGATTCCTCTTGTTAGGGCTTCCACTACTATGTTGAATAGAAGTGGTGACAGTGGGCGTCTTTGTCTTATTCCAGTTCTTAGGGGAAATGTTTTAAACTTTTCTCCATTCAATGCAATGTTGGCTGTGGGTTTGTCATATTTGGCTTCTATAATTTTGAGGTGTATTCCTTTTATGCCTAGTTTTTTTTTAGAGTTTTCATCATGAAAGGGTGCTGGATTTTATCAAATGTGTTTTTTCTGCATCTGTTTAGATGGTTGTAGGGTCTTTGTTTTTGTCTCTGTTTATGTGGTGAATCACATTCATTTATTTGCATATGTAGAATCATCCTTGCATCCCTGGGATGAAACCCATTTGATCATGGTGGATTCTCTTTTTGATGTGCTCCTGAATTTGGTTTGCTATTATGTTGTTGAGGATTTTTGAGTCAGTGTTCATAAGAGATATTGGTCTGTAGTTTTTTGTTGTTTCCTTTCCTGGCTTTGGTATCAAGATGATACTGGCTTCATAGAATGAATTAGGGAGTATTCTCTCCTCCTTGATATTATGGAATACTTTCTGTAGATGATTATTCTTGGCAGGGAGGCTGCTGGGGGCTGGGCTGCTTTATGGCTGGGGTTCTCTCCTCACACAGGTGCCACTGGGGCTGCTACTGTGGGATCTCTCCAGTGGTGTGGCTCCCTCTCTATTCGAATTTCCTGGTGGAGTGTGGGGAGCATGGCTCACCATCACAGGTGTGCAAAAGTGTCTGCTCTCCCTACTCCATCCTTGGCCCAGCAAGGGGCATTGTGGGATGAGTAGAAGTGAAGTTAATCCGTGTGTAGACTAGGAGCCCATAGTGGTGCCAGCTGTGGCAACCCAGGAACAGAGGCCAGTGGGTCCTTGCTGAGCCTGCTTTCTTATGAAACTTTACCGTGTAGTCTCCAAGCAGTTCCCTGATCAGAACAGGGGCCTGTGATGGTGGTAGTGGGGGACCCCCATGGCTTGAGTAGCAGTGTCTGCATGGGGAGTGTGAAGCCTTGGGGTTCTCTCCTTTATTCCTTCTCTGCATGTAGACATCTCCCCTAGGTACCTTCCAATCTTGGTGGGTGGATCTCCCCATCCCCATCACACAGAGAATCTCCTGTCACCTCTCTGATGCTTCCCAATGCTCTCTCCAAGAGGATCCAGCCATAGGCGGGCATCTACTTGCAACTTTCAATCCTCTCATTGTGACCGGTGTGTGCAGGCTGCTTCTACTCCACCATTGTGTCCACGCTCCCAACTGTTTCTTACCCTATTTCTCAATACAAACCAACCTACTTTGAAAAGAATGGTTCACTAAAAGAGATTTGGGGAGAGGGGGCAATGCTAAGCAATTCAGGACTTTATTTTTGTCTCCTTGGCTAATACTTGGAGTACTACTATTCCAGTTGCCAGTTAGTTAAGTGTAGTCATGTTGTAGCTTAATGGCTGTAGAAAACAGTTGTGCAATGGAAGATTGACTTATTATGGAATTAAATCCCTAACAAGGATAAGTTTCTGAATAGAGGTTACCCCATTTCTACTAGGAGGTGAGCCAAGTAGAGAAGAGACATAAAGATAAGAGAATTGAAGATCATTGATTCACAGGTGCTATTAGACCTTAGTGTGATGAGATTATTCAGCAAAAGCATGGAGAGGACCAAAAAGTGATAAGCGAAGTATACTTAGAAGAAGCCAGAAGTCATATGGGCACTGTGAACATCAGACAAAAATAGTGCTTTGGTAGTCAAGGGTGAAAGTATTTCAGAATGAACTGGCCTAAAATATAAAATGTCAAAGAAGAACCAGATAGGATTAAACTGAAGGTTAGCCATTATTTAGGCAATTAGGATGTTACTACTGACATTGTTTTTGACAGATAAAGGCAGATTGAAGTGCATTAGCACTGTCTGAGATATGAGAAAGTTCCTAGACTTCAAAGTTTTACTGGGAAAAAGATAATTTGTTTGATGATGATCTAGGGTAGATTTAGGACAAAAAAGCAGAAAATGTTTCTAGCCTTAAGAGGGGACAATCTTTTGAAGTTACAAAAGGCAGAGAAAATACTTGATGGAGCAAGTCCTGCAGAGGTGGAGGAGGATGAAATCAACATCACAAGTGAAAGAGCTAACCGTGGAAAATAGAAGGCATACCTCTCATTTAAATGTGAAGGGAGAGAAGAATGCCTGAATATAAAGGTAGGTGTGGACACAGAGGGAAGGATTTTGAAAGATTACCCTTTAAAACCAACTTTTTAGATGAAGATAATTATAGTGAGAATAAAATAAAAATTTGCAGACAGTGCTCAAAATTTTGAATAACTTTGAGAAAAGGGATTTGGCTGATTAGAGTTAAGAAATAGAGTTCTAAATAGATTATGGGTTAATTAGAAAAAACAGACATATATTAGTAATGATACCAAGATACAAGGCTTTCTGATTCTCTTGGCAGCCTAAGAGATTTGGGATTAGTAGGATAGTTGTGGAACAAGGACAAATAGACCAAGGATGTATAACTGAACTGGAGAAACAAGGCTCTTTGGATAATCTGAATGAAACTACAGGTTTTGGGATGCCAGACTAAAGGTTGAGTCAGAGAACCTTTGGAGCTTAGGATGTTCCTTCCAGTTTATTTTCTGTGTAGATTTATTTCTGTCAAAATTTGTATCAGGACTAAGTTGAATGATTTGATCTCAATTATTTCAACTCTGATTATTCGTTTGCTATAAATACAGGCCAAAGGAAGTAGAAAAATTCCAAGCTCAAAATGACATTCATAACTTTTGCTATTCTATATACATGATTGATATGAAGTAATGAGGCAAGGGGGAACTCCATAATATAAATATTCACAAGACAGTTGTAAAGCTTAATGAAATTATACTGAAACTTTATTAGAAAGCACAGAGTCTAAAAACCTAATCACCTACAATAACAAAAAAATACAAGAGCCAAAGTTAAAGTTACTCTTGGTTAAAAATAATAATGATATTGATGTATTTTGTTTTTCACAGTAGATTCTCTTTTGACTCAGAGAGGCAGAGATGAAGGGATGGGATAAGATGACCATTTAATATATTTAGCTTATTTTATAATTTAATGGAAATTTTTATTTTCTAGCTTTAGCCATTTCTTTATGTTTAATCAATGGTATGTTGAAATAAATTACTCCAAATAGGTCAATAATATTATTGAGAAAAAATATTCATTAATTTGCTTTACTTCTTGGTTATCTCAAATTTATTCTGAAATGTTTTATGTTATCATCATAAATTGTGAATTCTCTCCTTGAAAGGCTAACATTTGAGAGTTTGGATTTTTGACCTCTGGAGCTGCTGTAAGCACCGAAGTTCAGTCTTGAGTTGATGAGGATAGACTTTGGGTTTTTAAATATTCATCTGTATTAATTTTATCCCTAATGTACACATGAAGTCTTCTGGATAGAAACAGATTATTATTATTTACTTAAGAAGCAAATAATGACTGTGTAATATTCCCCATACTCTGATTTTTACTCCCATGCAGTGTGATGAAACCTAGGTATAATGTCCTCTGAAGGCAAACTTCAAAGTTTATCATAGGAGAAAAATAGATTTTCACTGCTTATATACAGGAGAAAGAGGAAACTTCTTCCTCCTACCCTCTAAAAAATAAGGGAGAAAAATCTCTGCTTCTCAGACACGGATGGGAAGGATCCTGTGTTCTCAGTCTAATCTTTTGGAATGTAAATACATATTTCCAAGGCCCCTGGATTATGTGACCTAAAGATATCTCCAAGGTTCCAGGCATAATATTCCCTTGAAATGTAAATTCGTACATCCAGAATTAGGTCAATCTCTCTGGAGTTCTTTCATCACCTATACAGTTGTAAATTAACTTCCCCAACTTTTACCTGAGAATCCCTGTTTCAGCCAAATTCATTTAAAAGGCCCTGACTCCCTAGAAACACAAAAATATTTTCTTTTTTCCCACAATAGGTTATCTAGGACTATCTTGGAAGGGGATAGGAAATTTGGCGAATCAAGTAATAAGCAATATGCGGATGCCAATGTTTCTTAGCCAAGATATACGCTGAAATAACTACCTGACAAATGACACGTTTAGAACGTGGCCCTAGGGAAGTCCAGGGACAGATTCAAAGCAAAGTCATTAAGTGAAGGAGGTCAACACCAGGTATAGAAACTCACAAGAGAAGCTTTGATTCAGGTTACAAAAAGATTTTTTGAAAATGTCTACAGTTGGAAGAAGTGGTATCAAAAAACAAAGAGAAATAGAATAATGTTCCATGGTATATGCAAACCTGCCCCTAAAGGCTGAGAGAGCTAAGTAGCTGAAGAAAGAGGCCCATAAATCTAGTGTCTCTGAAAGAAACAGTTACTAGAAGCTTACAATGGAAGTGATGTCTTGGGCAGCCATGAGAGGATAGATCTCCACACCTGCCCCCCAGAAAGTATCCTTCTCTCCCAAGCTTTTGGGGTACAGATGTGTCTCAGACTATCTTGCTGAAACTCATGACTACCGAGGAGGTTAGATAAGCATCTTTAAGAGGGGTTGTCTATGCTACAGGCATTGTTTAAAGACTTTGGGGGAGAACACCTTGATATGCAGGAGTCAAACATTGGTTATTATGGCAGTTTTGCTTCAAGATAGCATCATCTTGCCATGCATCAGGCTGTTTTCCTACAGATGAGGACTTGGTTCTTTATGTTATGAAATTTCTAAATTATATACCTACATTGGGGTCATCTTTAAAAAGTTATTCTTTCAGGACTTGTATACTTTTTCCCTTTGAAGACTCATGTCTCCCTTCAGTATTGGAAAATTTTCTTTTATTATTTCTTTGATAATTTCTCTCCTTCTATATTTTCTATTCTCATTTTTTAAAATGCCTGTTAATTAGGTACTACATTTATTGGATTGATCCTCTTATATTTTCTGTATATTTTTCTTTTTGTACTGTGTTCTATATTCTGGATGAGTTCCTTGACTATTGTCACCATCTTTCTAATTTTTTTTTATTTTTGCAAATATATATTTAAGTTATAAAAAGTTTCTGTTTTATTTGTCGTAACTTTTATTTTTTGTTTTATGAATTGGAATATTTTCACACATCTGAGGGTAATATTCAGAATATTTAACTTTTTATTTTTTAAATTATCTGTTTTTTTCTAAAGTTATTTCTTTCTTGTTTTTTCTACAAGAAAGAAAAGTAGCTCAGAGCAGTCTGAAGAATATAAAGTATGCCAAATTTATCAGTCTCAGAGAGACATGAAAATGAATCTTTACAGACCTCCCATCCCACACCCAGGCCTCGGGGCAAATATGTAAGAGCATTTTGTCCTTTCTTTACTTCTCTATAGTTTCCAGGCTACCTGATAAATTATTTAAAATGCTACAACAAGTTGCATGGTATGACCCTCACCAGTTATCTTCATCTTCCTGGAATTTGTGATACAAAGAACAAAATGCAATCAACGGCTTATGCTCAGTTTAGGAATTGCCTCTTCCTGCTTTTTCCTTTGAAAACCCATTTGGAACTGCTGCTAATCAAAGCATATACTTAGGGCAACTTGAATCTGTGTTACCCAAGTTGCAGTTCTCAAATTTGGCCCAAACAAATCCTCTACTTTTATTAATTTTTCTTCAGTTTTTTTCTTTAGGTTTGCACCTGTTTGTGCTTTCATATTAAAGTTTTTGGTTTTTTTTTCAAACGTCATGTGACCTATGATCATTAGTTTTTAGGACATGGCACATGCAATGTAGCAGGAATAATATGATTGCTTATGTTAGTAAAAATAATGAAATCACAATATTTAATATAACTGAACTGCTGTGACATCTAGAACTACTCTGTATCATATGTAGGTGCTTTTATTTCCTTTGCGCTGTGTTCTTTAGAAAAGTAGAGAAACATACATATTACATACATTATATATGGAATACAATAAATTTTGTGTTTCAAATACATTTGTATTTATATTTGAGAATATGTAGAAGTGGCTTTTTGTTTTTGTTTTTGTTTTCCTAGAGATGTTAGAATCTGGGAGTTTGTAAAGGAGGAATTGGGCAATTCTTTCACTCATGATGCTTTGGTCCTGACTGGCAAATTAATTATAATACTTTCTGTCTACAGTACACTTGGGGAATTTATTTAGATCTGCTCTCAGAGCTGACTTCTCAAGAGAATACAAGTCAATTATGGCTCGAGCTCTTCTTGTCTCATTAGCTACTTGAATAATAATATATTTGAATGACGGCCCAGGAGATTAGAATTAGGAAGTGCTTGACGCAGTCCCAGAAGAGCCTCTTAGATAATCCTAAGTGTCCATTATTAATTCAAGCTGTGCCATAGGACTAACTCAGAGATGCTCTCCTTACTCCCAGAAAAACTGGTGGAGTGTAGCTTATTCTGCTCTTAATATATAAAGATTCGATTGTACTAGACATCTGTAGGTTGGCAAATTACTTTTTAAGTCATCAAAATTGCTTCTAAATCAAAGGAAGATCCATGTAGTATGTCAGTTTTGCTTATTTTCCACTTATAAGTAAGTATTGTGTTCTAAAGAATCGAATTTTAAAGGTTGTTAAAAATTACTATTTCTATGTAACCCAAATCACACCCAGTGCAAAATTATTTCATTATTCTCATGGCCAGCCATCTTTTGACACATGGAGTGAAAATAAGCTGTGGAGCTTCTATAAAATTTCACAAATGATTATGACTTGGGTCATTATTTAATTCACTTGGTTAAGAGAAATTATTATTTTATAAAGTATTTTCTAAATACTTGAAAAAAGAAGGGCTAAGTACAATAAATACAGTATGATTGAAATCAGAATTCCTAAAGAAAAAACAAACCATATTGTAACAATATGAGCAACAGTCCCAGAAGAAATATGAATGTTACTCTACAAGTTATATTTTTAAGTATCTGTATATATAAAACTCAGAAACAAAATCAATTAGGCTTTGAATTAATTTTTATAACATACTAGAGAAGGTGAGGTAAAAGAACAAAACCCAGTAGTATTTTCCAGTCCCTAAAGAGAAAGTGTTTTCTGTATGATTAGAGCTATAATTTGGTAAAGTATTTAGCTGACCTGGAGCCATCATTTCTTACCTGTCTTTACAGCTCATCTTTCATCTTGTAACATGCTGATCCTCACTATTTGGGACATTTACACATCTTCTCAGAAATGCTAGAATTTAGAGATAGTATGAATATTTCTCTAATTCCATCTAAATTCTCTATTATCATTAAATTGTATGTAAATACAAAATAAGATACTAATACTAGAGAGTCCTGGATTTCTTATAAACAGCGTTCTGCTTTTTGTCTAGAGAATTCATGACTGTTATTATACATGTTCATGCACATTTTCATACATAATGTTATATTAACTATATGTTGGATTTTATGAGTTGGTAGATTGTTCCATGCATGAGAAATGATTAGGTTATGGGTGAGTCAACTTTTCACATTGGCATCTTTGTTGATAGATGAGGATTACCACGTAAGCAGTTACCTATGGTGACTCATATTGCTCAGCAAAGAAATTATAGAATTTAGCATGCTTTTTGCAAGTTCACTCAAGAGCTGGAAACCTAGCTTCCATTAACACATTTCATTTAAGCATAAAGACCTAAACTAAAATGGAGATAAGATTACTTTATAAAGCATTAGTGTTATCTTCTATGATAAGATAAAAATTTAGGTTATTAAGGATGAAATGTCCGATTCCTTTAAGTACCAAGTCTGACAGTTGCTATCTCTGACATTTCACTTTGACACTTTTATTTTTATAGTGAAGGTACATCCTCAATCTTTCAAATGCATGTTTTGGCTTGTAATTATCTTTCCAAAAAAATTTTTTAGAGCAATTTTTGTGAAACCATGGCTAAGTAAAAAATTCATGTTATTTTCGAATATGAGTTTCATTGTGGAACCAATGCAATACAGACAGCTCAAAATATCAAAAGAGTGTCTGGGGAGGATGTAGCTAATGAATGCACAGTACATCAATGTTTCAGAAGTTCCATTCTGGAAAAATGAGCCACGTAGATGACCCGAGACCAAGGTGGAGAATGATGAGCTGAAAGCTGTAGTGGAAGCGGTTCCATCTCAACCTATGCACGAATTAGCAGCAAGGTTCGATGTCACTATTTCAACAACATTGGACCATCTGAAACAAATCTTCAAGGTAAAGAAGCTGGATAGATGGGTTTTGCATGTATTAAAGGAGCGTTAGCAGAGAAGTTGTCTGGAAGCATGTCTTTCTTTGTTGTCATGACATAAAGTCAAACCATTTCTACACCATACTGTTATGTGTGATGAAAAATGGATTCTTTTGGACGATCACAGGCATTTGGCACAATGGTTGGATAAACATGAAGTGTTGAAACACAGTCCAAAATCAAATATTCATCACAATAAGCTAATGGTGACTGTTTGGTGGTCCAGAACTGATATTATCCACTACAGCTTCATGAAATCTGGTCAATTGATTACAGCAGATGTCTATTGCAACCAGTTGGACAAAATGATGAGGATGCTGGTGATTAAGCAGCTGAGATTGATCAATAGAGACAGGACAATCCTCTTACAAGACAATGCTTGATCACATGTCACACAAACAACGCTGCTCAAACTACAGAAGCTGGACTTAGAAACACTGTGTCATCCACCATATTCGCCAGACCTTGCACCAACTGACTACCACTTCTTCCAGGTTTTGGACCACTTCTTACAAGGAAAAATATTCAATTCTCAGCAAGCTGTAGAAAATGCCTTTCGCAATTGCATTACCACTAACTCTCCAGGCTTCTTCACTGCTGGCATAAACAAACTACCATTAAGATGGCAAAACTGTGTCAATAATTTAGGCACATACTTTGTACTTGTTCTTGTTGGAGACATAATAAACTACACTTTTGATTTTAAATGGGACATTTCATATTTAATTACCTAATTAACTCATTTTAGTGGATGGTATTTATAAAGAAATTGAGCTTATTGCAATTATTATTTTGAAATGAAAAAACTTTCTCTATTAATGTTTGAAGTAGATCCGTAATGGTAAATATTGCAACATAACAGATAGCCAGCCCCTTTCTTCATCTGTTTCTTTTCATAGTTTGAAAACAAATATCTTGGTCTATGTAGGTGAATGGTTTATTGTTTTTTGGGGTTTTTTTTTTAAGCACAGAGTTTCAGGAAGATGTAGGTGAATTTTTTCTAATGCTAATGTAAGGATGTAACTGTTCTCATGAAATAAAGGAGCATCCTGTATATTATTCTTAGACTTCTGCTCACTTGAGTACTCTGAAAGCATTCTGCTTGCTCTTCAAAATATAATGACAGTTCTCTCTAATTGGACTTGGCATTTGCTATGGACCGAATTGTGTCACCCCAAAATTCATTTTGAAACCCTAACCCCGCCATGTGTCTGTATCCAGACATAGAGTCTTTAGGAGCTAATTAAAGTTAAATGAGATTATAGGGGTAGGGCCCTAATCCAATAGAACTGTGCCCTTATAAGAAGAGGTAGATCTCTCTCTCGTCTCTCTTCTCTCTTTCATCTCTCTCTTTCTTTCTGCCATGTGTGGACAAAGCAAAAAGCTGGCTATCTGCAAGCCAAGAAGAGAGCCCTCATCAGAAAATGAACTCTGCTAGACCTTGATTTGGACTTTTCAGCCTCCAGAACTATGATAAATTTTTGTGGCTTAAGCCACCCATCTATGGTATTTTGCATGGCAGCCTGAGCTGACTCATACAGCAGTTTATAATTAGTGTGCTTTGATAAAAGGTCTGCTGGCACATTTAATAAGCTGTATCACATATTTAAAAACAAACTGATTAATTTTGAATTATAATTAACTGGACAATAGCCACAGTGAAAAAATCAACATTTTTTCTTACAATAATAGGATGAAGAATATCTTTCATCATGTCACTCCTATATTTAACAAAAGTTCTAAAATACTATGCTTATTGTATGTATGTCTATAAGAATCTTACAATATTTATAACAGTAGTTAAATAACTATGAAAATAACAAAGATACATTAAATTCATTGAGTACTTACTATGTTCTAGGAGGCATAGTATTTAAACTTAGTATGAGGTAGATACTGTGATTTTACTCATTTCACAGATAATGAAATTGACCACAGATAATGCAAACAATGAGAACACAGGGATTTCATCATATGATCTTAATGTCTCATTAAACCACAGTTTCCAATGCTACGTCTTCACCATACAGAAATATCTGGAGCATAGTGTTGGCATCTGTGGGACAAGGCTTCCCTGGGTAATGCTGTAGATAACATGCCAGTTTTCGCTCTCTTCTCTTCCTTTTTGCAGATGGTGTTTAGACCAATTTTTCCCTCATAGACACATTTTTTTAATACTTCAGACAGAGAGAGAAAAAAGAATCTAGATGAAAGCTTCCAGTTTTGCATTCTTGAGGTTATACTCAGGATTAGTTTGATTAAATTTGGAGTGTTCCCAAAAATTAAGATGTCTCTTCAAAAGGGCTAAACTTATTACTCACATATTGAGAACTTCTAAGTTATTCTCTGAGAATAATTATAATTTTTAAAAGTTCTTGCTCATATCCCTACTTATAGAGAAAAAGTACAGGGGCGAGAGAGACAGAGAGAGAGCGCCATCTGTCTCTCTGCACCCCAGGAAATTTCCAGAGTAAATCAAGTATCTGTTTCCTTTTCTTACATTCTATATTTTGCGGTGGGTCCAGGCTCAATAAAAGTTCTTCAGTATTTTTGAGAGCCACCAGATAAGTGGATCAATAATCCATAGAAATCCTTTTCAGGATGGTGTTCTGTCTCTCCAGCTTCTCCTAGACCATTGAAATGAAGGGTGGTGGGAGAAGGTGGCGGGGGGGGGGTCATGCCCAAGAGAATCTTTCCATGGGCCTAAGGAAAAAGGATGAGAATGAAGCTGCTAATAGTTACATTAACAGCAACAAATGTATGTACTTTCCTGTGTTTTCCACCATGAATGTCTATTGAGAAGATCAGTACCACCTGGCCCCTCATTACCCAGGCATCAGTGTTCTAGCCAAGCAGGCTGTCACCACATTTTCCCCAAGGCCAATGTTTATTATGTCACACAACAGGCATTAAAGAAACACTAACAAACACAAGTTCATCATGTACGAGTGTATGGCATCCAATAACAATATTTTAAGTGTAACAACTGCAGCAAGGGAATAATTTTCTCTATGAGAAATAACCTCTTGCTCTTAGGGGTCAGTTAAGGACTTGTTGGTTGGTTTATTCCTTGAAAGAATAGGAGGTCTATTTAGAGAGTCAAATAAGTGGCTATAGGGACAGCTGAGTCAGAGAAGGCTTTCCAGGTCTCTGATTTGTGGCGTGGAATTTATCCATATGCCTAACACATGGACATGATTATTGTGACCATCATAAAACAATTTATAAAATAAAATAGGAGAAAAATATGTAAAATGGAGGTAAATTAATAAATGGAAAACAGTTAAGGAGGGATTAAAAATGAGAAGAAAATAGTTCAAAATAAATCAATGAATTTTAAAAGAAGTGATACATGATTTAAAAAATGGAAATCAGAAAAATTAAAATTTGACAGTAAGAAATAAAAGAGAAATAAAAGTTATATATAAGTTAAAAGAGGTAAAAAGTTTATAAAATATAAAATATGCATAAAATATGTCTCTCAAAATGTTATGAACATATAAGCAAGTAGGATTGTACAATGAGAATAAGAATTGAGGATTAAAAAACGTTGAGTATGGATTTTAATACAAAACTATGAAAATAAACAAGACCAAGAAAAACAAACACAAAAACAAAGGTAACAACGATTAGACAGCTAATTAGTAAAATTTAAAAGTTATAAAAAATAATTAAAATGAAATAAATCAAAATAATAAAAACTAAAAAAAAAATTAGTATAATTATTTGGATGTTGCCAAGATGTGCAAGATCTTGAGGATGTTCTGACATGGACCAGCCAACTCAATGGCATGAGCTTAGTATGGCAATCAAAAAATTTTTTATAGAAGAAATTACTAATAAGAAACTATTTTATACCTATCTGAATACACTTATCTGTCTATATTTTAGAGGTTAATATTTTGAACTACATAAAAAAATTCTAAACTTCTGTTGGATGGAAGAAAAAACAATATTTTTATTTTAGAATAAGCTAAAGTACATGTGATGATTATTCATGTCAAGATAATCTATCTCAGGCATATTTTTTTTTCTGTGTGATTCTGTCTTAGAACCCAAGAATAATCTTCAAGAATGAGAATAATGAATAAATACTATGAGTCAAACAGATGAGCATTTTTATTATGGCCTTTTAAAGTCTATTTGTTCCTGATGCTGGTGTGACGTCCTTTTGTTTTGAGTTCAGCAGTGGAGAATGATGTGGCAAACAGCCTTGAGAAGGTAGCATAATGAGTCTGCATGAGCTATGAATACCCGCATTAGTTTGTCCCTGCAAGAGGGTCAAACTCTAAGAGACAGCAAGAGGAAAAGTAGGTTGAGTCACAGGTGAAGAAGTTCTGTCTGGGCCCTAGTGGAGGCACAGAATGAGCAGATGTTGGAGGATAAGATGTGTAGTCTATGAACTGGTAATTGGGAAACCTCAGTTTTATTCTATAGAAGATGAAGACTATAGATCAAATGCTTATTTTACACCTTTGTTGTTCCCTCAAGGGCCCCTCCCCTAGAGGGCCCTGTTTTTCATTGGCCCAGACCTGTTTATAGCATCATTCCCTCCTCTGCCTTTATGCCCTTTCTTATTGTCCAAAACCTCCTGATATACCAAGAACCCCCACACGGCCACCTCTTCTCCCTTTAAAGCATGGTGTGTTAAACCTTTTTCCTCTGCCCAGATTCTCAGTTGAATCTGATGTCAACTGGATTTAAAAAGAAAGCAAGATCATATTAGAGCATACTAATTGGTAACAGATGTTTGAATAGCTGATAACCCTACCTACTTCTAAACACTTTGGGAAATACTTACATTTTAAAATATGACACTTTAACCCTAATAAATACTCAATTGATGATAATTTAGTCACCATGAGAAAGAGAAAAAAGAGAAGAAAATATCAGGGATTGTGAGAAAATCTGGGGGGAGAAGCGGGTGTTTAATGACTTCTAAAGTATACAATATAAATGGGTATGTACTCTATCTCCCAACTCTATTTTTCAATGCTAGGATTAACTTTAGTGCCTGGTCAGATATTTTTCTGTGACTTTGCCCACTTTTGTATTTATTGATTAATATTTTAGGTGCTAGATTCATCTTGATAAAAGTTTTAGTGCTTATTGGCAACCCAAATTATGAGAATAATCCTCATCTTGTTCAAGTTTCTTTCCAGGTCATAATAATTGAGTTTCTGCTCATTAGAGTACTGAGTTTTTATTTGTGTTAGAAAAAGTTCTATTTTGTTAAAAAGACAGCTGTAAACAGAGGTGAAATGACCTCTACAGAGGAAACAAACGAATGAAAACCAGCAACAGAACTACCAACATAGTGAGAAAGATACATGTTTACACATTTTCTATTGACTGAAGGTTATGTGTAGATATTTAACATATGTACTTATCCCTAGTTTTTTCCATAACCTTGAACATCCTCCACTAAGTTATAAAGAAAGTATATTATGCAGCAGAGGTGAGATATGAATGAACCTATGTTTTTTGCTGCTATCTTTTGTTCCCCAGATTAATCTTTTGCTGGCAACTGCAGTCTTCTGATTTCAAGATTGTTCTTTTTTTAAGCACAAAAGGAGGCAAGAAAAGCTTCATCTTTCTCTGCGGCACCCCTTTTAATAAAAGGATTTGTCCTTAAAATTTGGATTCAGTCACAAGGCTGCAGTCAAGGATACGGAAGGGAAGGCCACCTGTGGCCCATGGCCAGGTTCCCCACACCTGCGAGAGTGTCAAGTCCAAGGAAATTGACACAATATTGGGAAGTGACCACATTTGAATTTGAAATGCATCTGAGGAAAGATGCCCTCTAAAGGAAACGCAATACTGGGCAAATAGGTACAGAAGTAGTCTGAAGAGAATCCTGGAAGCAAAAGAGCTCTAGCTTCAAAGTGAAAAATACACAGTTTTTAGTTTACAAGCCTACCTGGTCCCTTCCTGTTTTTATGAGTGCATCAAAGAAAAGAAAATACATTACCCATGAATCCCTGTAGACTTGGGCCTGAATTGTAATGCTGCTCCTTACTTTAATGTGACTTTAGACAAGTATTTTTTTTAACTCTCTATGCTTTTATTTCCTAATATATAAAAATAGGTTTAAACATGTTTGCTCTGATTAGTTTATATAGTCTTTAGAAGACTCAAGATAATAGATGTAAAAGTTCTATATACTATTAACTTATGTAAGTCCAAGATTGTCATTCCTTCATAGAATTTCTCTCAGGAAACAAATATTAATAGCAATACTATTTATATGGTTAAATATTCATATCTGCTAATATATTTATAAGAACTGCCAACTCAAGTGAACAATGATGCATATAAAATATTCATTTCAGTAATATTTTGATAAATTATTTTACTGAATATATGTGATAGACTGATATGTGGATATTCAGTAATGATAATTGCTTTTGTACGAAACAGGGAATATTTGACAAATGTAGTTTACAAAAATAATTTGCAGAAAAGTATGTTATTGTTACGGACTGAATATTTGTGCACCCCCCCCCAAGCTTATATGTTGAAGCCCTAAGCTTGAAAGTAATTGTATAATATTCAAGATGGGGCCTTTGACAGGTAATTAGAGGAGGTCTTGAGGCTAGGACCCCATGATCTATTATGCCCTCATGAGAAGAGACACCAGAGAGCTCTCTCTCCGTACACTCACAACGAAGTTACGTTAGCACACATTAAGATGGCAGCTGCCTACAAGCCAAAAGAGGCCTCAGAATGAAACCTACCTTGCGGGCACCTTGATTTTGGCCCTCCCAGACTCCGCAACTGTGAAAAGTAAATTTCTGTTGCCTAAAGTATGCTGTTATGGCAGGCGGACCTGACTAAGACACTTGTACAAACCTATTTTGTTAAAAATCCTAATATGTATATGTTAAGAGAAGAAAATGGAAGCATAGAAACCACACACCTTAGGCAAGTTACTTCTTAAACCTCAATCCCTTCATTAGTACATTATATTAATATATAACAATATTCGCCCTACCCAAGTCTGGGAATTTTGTGGGGGAAACTGAGATAAAGCATAAGAAAGATTTTAGAAACCATAAAAGTACTTTTCATATATATAGTATATCTTAAATTATTCATTAACTATGTTAAGAAAACATATTTCTGAAGAAAAAGAAAAATCTTTAGACTTGAGAAGTTTAAGAAATAGCTAGCTTAGTTTGCAGTCTAATGCAACCTCTGTGGAAAGCAATATGGAGATAGCTTAAAGCGATATAGGTAGATCTATCATTTGATCCAGCAATCCCATTACTGGGCATCTACCCAAAAGAACAAAAGACATTCTATAAAAAATACATCTGCACTCGAATGTTTATAGCAGCACAATTCACAATTAAAAAGATGTGGAAACAACCCAAGCCCATCAATACATGAGTGGATTAATAAAATGTGGTATCTGTATACCATGGAGTACTATTCAGCTATAAGAAACAATGGTGATATAGCACCTATTGTATTTTCCTGGATAGAGCTGAAACCCATTCTACTAAGTGAAGTTTCCCAAGAATGGAAAAATAAGCACCACATGTACTCACTAGCAAACTGGTATTAACTGATCAACACCTAAGTGGACATATAGGAATAACATTTATAGGGCGTCGGACAGATGGGTAGGGGGAGGAGAGGATAGGTACATACATACATAATGAGTGTGATGTGCACCATCTGGGGGATGGACGTGCATGAAGCTCTGACTCAAGGGGGGAGGGCAATATATGTACCCTTAACATTTGTACCCCCATAATAAGCTGAAATGAAAAACAAACAAACAAGAAATAGCAATACACAAAGATGCTTTAAAAAATGCTATTCATCTATATGAAAGGGTGTAAAAATAGTAACTGTTAACATTGCCAGCCATGTTTGTGAACAAAGAGGACTATACTATTTATTATTCTGAGATGCCACATATTTCCAATGATAAGTTTCTTATCTCCTTTTTTTTTAAAAAAACATTATTCGGATATTCCCTCTCTGCTAAGCTTATCTTTTATTCTAGTTTCCAATTTCTTTACATTTGTGTCTTTGAATGTGATATTTCCAAAAATTGAGAGTGTTAATACCCTTAGTTCTGATCATACTGCATTAATCAAGATCTATAGTTCCTTATCACTTTCAATAGTTCAATGAGACCTACTGACAAAAAACAATGCTCTGAATTTTCCTGTGAAAAACAATATGTGCCACTAAAAATCAACAACCCATTTCTGTGCTCTGTCTTGATTGATGTGGGATTAACTTTAGCAGTGTCTGCAGTAAGACATTAAAAACCGGCGAAGTTTGACGTTGAGCAGCTTCACTGCGTATTTGACAGATCACTCACTTTGAAAAAAGTAGTCCCATTTTCCTGTCACTTACCTTCATTTTATTGTGGGAGTAAAAAGCTTGGTGAAACAAAGGTCATATATGGTATTAAATTTAAAAACCTGACATTACTTTTTTAGAGGACAGGTTTTCTATGGAGTAAGTGGCGCCCACAGCTAAAAATAAGTTTGTCTTTGGCATCATCTTTACCTCAACAAATAGATACATCACCTTGTTAGAAGACATGTGGATACTCTGTCATGTGTAGATGATCATGGACATCCAAAACTTTACATTTTCCGTTTGCAAATTAGAGGGATAGAAAATCTCCAATAAAGAAAATTTGAGATAACAGGCATTGAGTTGTCCATGCAGATTAAAAAAGAAGTACTCATTGTTTCCATACTAAGTATAAAATCAATCTGGCATTCTATGAAATTTCTTTAGTCTGTGCTTTTTTAGAAAAAAGTAAATAAAGGTAGAATTCCCTCTTTAGTGTTCTCTATGTTCAGAGAGTACCAGATTAATTGGATAAGAAGTAAATATTTATGTAAAACACAGGAAGATGTGAATGTCAAAGTTGAGCATTTAGAAATGAAAATGAGGTTAATCCAAAGAAGTTACACTTTCAAAATGACAGCACTTTATTTTAAGGAAAAACAATTTTTAAAAGTTTAGTTGGATGCTTGTTAGTGATTTCTTTGCTTAATTTTATTTTGTTAACTTTATTGAAATATAATTCACACACAATATAATTCCCTTATTTAAAGTATACAATTCAGTATTTCTTAGTATATTCTTGCTTGTGAAACCATCATCACAATCTAATCTCAGAACATTTTTTCCTCCCCTAAAAGAAACTCTGTACGTTTTAGCAGTCAGTCAGCATTATCACTCACTCCTACCCTCCAGCCCTGATCATTTGTTAATCTGCATTGTATCTCCATAGATTTGTACCTTCTGGATATTTTATATATGCAGAATCATACAATATGTGGCCTTTTGTGATTACCTTCTTACTATAATATTTTCAAGGTATATACATTGAAAACAAAGGTTGTTCCATGCACCAGCAGTTAAGTTTGTATTTCTAAATAATACTCCATTGTATGGATAGACCATACTTTATTTATTCATTCATCAGTTGATGAACAGTTGTGTTGTTTCCACTTTTTGGCTATTATGAATAATGCTGCTAGGAACATCTATGCACAAGTTTTTGTGTGGCCATATGTTTTCTCTTCTCTTGGGTATCTAAATAGGTATGGAATTGCTAGGTCATATGGTAACTACGTTTAATTCCTGAGGACGGCCAAAACATTTTCCATAGTGGCTGTACCATTTTACATTCCAACTAGCAGGATAAAAGGGTTCCATTTTCTCCACTTCCTCACTAACACTTGTTATTGTCTGTGTCTGAGTAGCTATTATGTAATAGCTACTCTAGTGAAGTGCTATCTCATAGTGGTTTTGATTTTCATTTCTGTAATGACTAATGATGTTGAGAATTTTTTCATGTGCTTATTGATCATTTGTATATCCTTAGAGAAATATCTATGCAACTCCTTTTCCCATGTTTAAATTGGGTTGTATTTTTAGTACCGAGTTTTGAGTGTTCTTCATATATTCTGGATACAAGTCCCTTAACAGATAAGTGATTTGCAAACACTTTCTCCCATTCTGTAAATTGTCTTTTTGCTTTCTTGATGTATCCTTTGATATACAAACTTTAAAAATTTTAATGTAGTCTAATTTATCTATTTTTTTGGTTATGTTTGCTTTTGGTGTCATATCTAGTCCAAGGTCATAAAGATTACTTATATGTTTTATTCTAAAAATTTAATAGTTTTAGCTTTTAAATTTGGTTCTATGATTCATTTTGAGTTAATTTTTATGTATTGTGTGAGGTAGGGGTCTACCTTCATTCTCTTGCATGTGGATATCCATTTGTCTTATTAGCATTTTCAGTAATTAAAAATATAAAAGATTTTATCAGTACTCTTAATAATCTTTTTATCCTTTAAACTCATCTAGTCATGCTGTTGTTATCCTTTATTTTAAATTGCTTATACATCTTACTTGTCACTGAGAGTTTATTATCCAAAGGTAAAGAAAATATCATTTGGCTGTTACAAAATAAAAGAAAAAACTTTTTGACTTCATGAAGAATGTATGCAGATATAAACAGAATAGTATAGTGTCATGAAATGTCTGTGTCAGGACAGATAAACATATTCAGCTATATATATTTCCATGGTAAGTAACAAATATAATCAAAACCAAATATAATTATTTGGAAATTTTTTGCTTGAGAATAAAGTCAATAAGCCAATGTATGTTTTGGAATGGATTATTTTTCTTTATAATTAGCATGTGATGCATTTTTCCTCATTGTAAAGACTAATCCAACTTTCAAGTTACAAAAAACCTAATCCAAATTGATGTAGGAAAAAGTGAATGTATTTATGCAAATCAGTGAAAGGTCCATGGGTAGGTCTTGCTTCAGATACAACTGAAGTCACAAAAACAATAATGAACAATCTTCATGTTTTTAAATCTTACTTTTCTTTACTCTCACTTCTGTTCTTTATGGAAGGTTAACTTCCAGGTTGGCAAAATAGCTACCGTGAGCCATAAGCTATGTGTCAATGTTTCTAATCCATTCATTAAGTAAACATGTTTATTAACATTTTAAACCAAATTTCTGTGCTTGACTGTGTGTTGAATTGGGTTCTGTACTCAACCCTGAACAAATTCCTATAGGTAGAAAGCTGTGGCGACCTTATTGGATGGGATTGAGTCCCAAATTGACTTTTGGAATCAGGTGTAGAGACTATTTTATCGAAAGCTCATGTGATGGTTAATTTTCTGTGCCAACTTGGTTAGGCTATGGTGCCTGGTTGTTGGGTCAAAACCAGTCTAGATGTTTCTGTGAGATATTTTTGAGATGTGATTTACATTAAATTGGTAGACTTTGAGTAAAGATTGCCCTTCATAACGTGAATGGACCTCATCCAATCAGTTGAAGGCTTTAAGAACAAAGACTGAGGTTGCCCAAACAGGGAGGATTTCCTTCTCTACACTGTAACATAGAAATTTCACATGAGTTTCCAGCCTTTTGACTCAAGACTATAACATTGACCCTAAGAATTTTTGCCTGCCAGCCTGCCCTGCAGATTTTGGACTTGCCAGCCCCAACAATCATGTGAACCAATTCCTTAAAATAAATCTCTCTCTCTCTATATAATATATCCTATTGGTCTGTTTCTCTGGAGAATCCTGTCTAATACAGCACATGACTGAAGATTTCTTCCCAAATTTCCAAGATGGAAAATAATTAATAGATGCTAATATCTTAATAGTACAGAGAAAGAAAACATAGCACACCCATAAGGGTTCTCCTGTACCTTTTTTTTTTTTTTGAGAAAAAGTCTCACTATTTTGTCCAGGCTAGAGTGTCGTGGCATCTGTCTAGCTTACAGCAACCTCAAACTCCTGGGCTTAGGCGATCCTTCTGCCTTAGCCTCCCAAGTAGCTGGGACTACAGGCATGTACCACCGTGCCCGGCTAATTTTTTCTATGTATTTTTAGTTGGCCAATTGATTTCTTTCTATTTTTTTAGTAGAGACAAGGTCTCACTCTTGCTTAGGCTGGTTTCAAACTCCTGACCTTGAGCAATCCTCCTGCTTCAGCCTCCCATAGTGCAGGCGTGAGCCACTGCGCCCGGCCTCCTTTACCTTTTAAACCTCTGTTATTCCTTTTGTGTATTAACACAGAAAGTGGCATTACAAACAAAAATTTCAAAATAAATTGTATATTAGATTAAAACATTAGCAAATTTTAGTAGTATAGACACTGATTTACCATCCAGCATATAGTCCACTCCTTTTCTTCTTATTAGAATCTGGATATTTTGTGTGAAACCACATGTGAGCACTAACTCTACTGTAAACTGCTCCTTATGAGAATCTAATGCCTGATGATCTGAGGTGGAGCTGAGGTGGTGATGCTAGCACAGGGAACAGCTGCAAATATCATTAGCAGAGAGGTCTGACTGCACAATAAATGTAATGTGCTTGAATCATCCCCAAACCATCCCCTCCCACCCTGGTCCGTGGAGAAATCGTCTTCCGTGAAACTGTTCCCTGGTGCCAAAAAGGTTGGGGACCACACTGGTCTGAGGGATTTGTAATCATCCTGTTGATA
>CAUYMX010086467.1:0-59581 GCA_963573855.1 Lepilemur septentrionalis
TACAGTGACTTATACATAAACTCATG
This sequence comes from Lepilemur septentrionalis, assembly GCA_963573855.1. Lineage (NCBI taxonomy): Eukaryota > Metazoa > Chordata > Mammalia > Primates > Lepilemuridae > Lepilemur > Lepilemur septentrionalis. Next base: position 27 of record CAUYMX010086467.1, read on the forward strand.
TAAAATCTACAATTAACCTTTTGTTATGTATGCTTTGTCACATACCCGTTTATCCATCTCTGATCTAACCATGAATCCATCTTTTTTAGGCATTTCAAAATTGAAGGTATGAGTACACTTTTTCTTTTTAGCCTGTTATTTATATGGTCTAAGATGGGCCCCCCAAAAACTTTGGATTAAAAATATGTCTTCTAAGAAGTTCCAGGTACTATTACCAGGTGTAGGGGGTATGTCGGTTTCTGCGTCCTCCCTGTGTTCCATAGCCTTCCTGAAAGGCTGCCAAGAAGAGCTCCTGTATGCATATGTGTATGAGGCTGTGCAGCTCTGAAGTGGCTGAAGCCAAGTTCTGAGGGTATTCAGAACATCCAAACAGAATGGTTTCTCCTCAAGGTTGGGCCACTGTGGTAAGTTCTTGCTTTGCTAGCTTCTAAGGACCAATATTCATCCTCTACTTGGATATTATCTTGAGTTAACAGAGGAATCAAGCAGGAGAGTGGATGAGATTGTGCCTCAGAGACCTGAAGAGAACACAGAGATAGTGAGATAGCCACACTTTGGGAACTGTACCTCCCTGGACTGTAGGTTCTCAAGGCCCCTAGGTGTTGAGGGATATTAAAATTTTTTTTGGTTGAGTAAAGACAATGGCAAAAGATGGGATACTTTCCTGGGATTGAAATTGTATTGCAAAGAGTGAGAGCAAACTCCCTCATTGTGTTGTAGATCTTTTAAATGCTAGACACTAATGTCATTAAAGCCCTCTTGACTTTAAAATTGACACAAAATTATGGAAATCTTATTCAAATGGTGTTGGAGATTTTTTCCCCCTCCCCAAATTGTTTTCTATACCATGTAACAATGGACAGTGCTGGGACGTATTTTCAGAATCCACTAAGACCATAAAAATAAATGAAATAGCTCTTTTAACTGCAAAGAACTAATAAACTATCTCTCATCCCTGGAGAAACTTTTGTGGAAAGCTTGTGTTCTGAGTACTCTGATAACTCAGCAAATATTTCTGAGCACCTGTTATGTGCTAGTCACAGTTCTTGGTGCTGGGAATTCAGTGATGAACCAGGCAGACAAGAGCTTTGTCCTTGGGAGTTGATATACTCGTAGGAGGAGACAAACTAAATAATCAGGGGATGCTACTAATAATATAAAACATAGCAGTTCTATGTACAACAATCTGGTGAAATAGTTACTATTATTATCCCTATTAGAGATGAAACAAGTATATGGAGAAATTGGAATCTTTGCGTACTGTTTTTGGGAGTGTAAAATGGTATAGCTTCTGTGGAAAACAGGATGGAGGTTTCTCAAAAAATTAGAAATAGAATTGCCATACAATCCTTCACAGTAGCCAAGAGGTGGAAGCAACCCAAGTGTCCATAGCTAGCTGAATGGATAAACAAAATGTGGTCTATCCGTACAATGAATTATTACTCAGCCTTAAAAAGGAAGGAAACCCTGCCACATACTACAACATAGATGAACCTTGAGGACATTCATTATGCCGAGTGCAATAAACCAGCCACAAAAAAGACAAATACTGTGTGATTCGAATTATATGAAGTGCCTAGAATAGTCAAATTCATAGAGAAAGTAGGATGGTGGTTGCTTGGGGCTAAGGGAAGGGGGAATGAGGAGTTAGTATTTAATGGGGACATGGTTTCAGTTTAGCAAGATGAAAAGTTCTGGAAATGGATAATGGTGATAATTGCACAACCATGTGAATGTACTTAATAGTACTGAACTGTACACTTAAAAATGGTTGATGCTGTGTGTGGTGGCACGCTCCTGTAATCCCAGCTACTCTGGAGGCTGGGGTGGGAGGATCACTTGAGCCAGGAGTTTGAGACCTGCATGAGGGAAATAGTGAGATCCCATGTCAAAAAAAAAAAAAAAGTTGACAGATTTGATGTTATGTGTTTTTTGCCACAATTAAAACTTTTTAAGTGAGAAAAGTGAAGCACAGGTGCTTGATCTCACAAGGCTAATTAAGCGGCAGAGCCAGGAGTCAAGCTCTGTAGTATGATTCCAGAGCACATGCATTTAGTCATCATTCTGTACTGCTTCTGAAACATTTTTGATAATAGTAAGTGCTGTGAAAAAATAAAACAGTGATGTCTTATGGAAAATGATTATGCAGGGAACTAGGGTTCCTGGAGACAGATCAGGGAAGCCACATTAGAGCTGAGGTCTAAAGGAGAGGAAGGGAGCCAGCAGAGGGAGCTGGAGGGAGCTGGGTGCTTGGGGCATGGATGGGGCAGGTGGAAGCAGATGGGGTCAATCAGGGAGGGCACTGTAGGCTCAGGGGAGGAGGCTGAATTTTTTTTTTTTTTTTTTTTTTGAGACAGAGTCTTGCTCTGTCGCTGGGGCTAGAGTGAGTGCTGTGGCGTCAGCCTAGCTCACAGCAACCTCAAACTCCTGGGCTCAGGCGATCCTTCTTCCTCAGCCTCCCAAGTAGCTGGGGCTACAAGCATGTGCCACCATGCCCGGCTAATTTTTTCTATGTATTTTTTTAGTTGGCCAATTAATTTCTTTCTGTTTTTTTAGTAGAGACGGGGTCTCGCTCTTGCTCAGGGTGGTTTCGAACTCCTGACCTTGAGCGATCCGCCGGCCTCGGCCTCCCAGAGTGCTAGGATTACACGGCACTCACTCTGGCCCCGGCAGCAGAGTGAGACTCTGTCTCAAAAAAAAAAAAAAAAGATGTTTTTATCCTCCCAACTTAATGAAGCTCTCAAAGACAAAGAAAGGTTTTGAAAATAACTTTAATGGAAAGAATACAATCTAATCTTAAATTTTAGGTGATATTTTTTGACATCATAGTTGAGAACTCATTTGAAATCCAATAAGGAATCTTCTTTCATCTTCTGTTGGATCTTCAGGAGGACTTGCTGGAAGTTTAGGTTGGTTAAGTTGTCAGAGATGACTTTCAGAAAGTTGTTTTAGAGAATTATTTTGTAGTTTTGGATGTCATTATCCCTATTTTTAAAAGGATATTAATAGACTTGATTTTTTAGAACAGATTTAGATTTACATAACAATTGAGCAGATAGTGCAGAGTTCCCATCTGCTCCCCTCCGGCTCATAGTTTCCTTATTATTAACATATTAGTGTGATACATTTGTTACAATTGATATACCAATATAGATATATTATTAACTGAAGTTTATAACTTACAGTGAATTCACTCTTCGGGTTGTGTAGGTCTGTGGGTTCTGAGAAGTGCATAGTGACATGGATCCACCATTACAGTATCATACAAAAGAGTTTCACTACACAGAGAGTCCCCTGTGTTCAAGTATTCATCCCTTCCTCCATCCCTCTGAACCCCTGGCCACCATTGATCCTTTTTCTGTCTCTGTAGCTTTGTCTTTTGCAGGATGTATTGAAGTCATACAGTATGTAGCCTTTTCAGATTGGATTCTTTCATTTAGCAATGTATGTGTAACATTCCTCCATGTCTTTTCATGGCTTGATAGCTCATTCGTTGTTATCGGTGAATAATATTTCACTGTCTGAATGTACCATAGGTTATTCACCTATTGAAGGACACCTTCGTTGCTTCCAGTTTTTTGGCAATTATAAATAAAGCTGCTTATTATAAACATTTATGGCAAGTTTTCATATGGACACTGTTTCCAACTCAGTTGGGTAAATTCCTAGGAGTGTAATCAGTAGATTATATTGTAAGACTGTTTAGCTGTGGGAGAAACTGCCAAGCTGTCTTCTAAAGTGTCATTACATGGTTTTTTTCACATGCATTTGTGGAGCTGTTCCTCCTCTTCCCCTAACCACAACTTCTGGCTGTGGGGGAAAAAAAATCAGTTAATCAGGTTTGATATCAAAAATTGTTTATTTTGTCTGTCTTTCAGTTATCTAGGGTAGGAAGTCTCAGTGTCCATTAATTTTTTTTGATTGAGGTAAAAATGTGTGTTTTTCAAAATCTTAAAAATATTTGGTTTGTGATGTAATATTTATTTTGAAATTTCAAATAACATTCAAGAAGAGATTTTTGATTAGCTGAGATAGTAGTAGTATCCCATTTGCAGGTGAGGAAACTTAAGCATAGAGGGGTTAGTTAAGTTGTCTAAGGTCACACAGCTAGTATGTGGCAGAGACAAAATTTGAGACAGGAAGATTAGCTGCAGAATTCAGGCTCTTAACTATTTCATGATTTGAGTTTGGGAGTTACATATTCATTGCTACATTTTAGCAGTGGTTCTCAAATTTCACAATTGAACAAAATCATTTGGGAAGCTTATTGAAATTCAGAATCCTGGGCTTCATACACAGAGGTTCTGATTTGGTGGCTTGGCAAGGTACTTTAGGCAAGTACCTCCAAGTGATTCTAATGGAGAAGGTCTATAGACCATGTCGTAAGAAACTGTTACAGAAAATGAGCTGGAATCAGCGATTCAAATGAAGCACTTTCGATATGGATTCAAGAGCGCTGGCTAAGTCCTGGCCGATATGTTTAGTTTTGCCAGATGGAACCAGGGAGTAAACTGTCCTTTACTACTGTGTTCAGTAAGACACATGCCATCGCAGTGGTTCTTCTGTTGCTTGATGGTGGTTGGCTACATCACCAAGCAGGAAGAGCAACAATTGTGGGTTTGCATGTTGGTTGTCAAGAGGATGTCTATATATGAGTCCAAAAGGCTGATTTGGACAGGATTGCAACACCATGTTAGTTTGTTTGTTTTGCATGGAACACCATGTTAATACAAAGCAGTTATTAAAAACTTGTCTTAGCCCAGGCAACAAAGCAAAGCCCTATTTCAAAACAGAGCAACACAACTTGCAATGACTGCTATGATACCTAGTTTATTGCTAATTTTATCTATCATCTTTGTAGTGTACAAAAATTCTTATCTACCTTATCTGGTGATAGATGTGTATACCTAAGGTAGAAGGAGACTTGGAAGAATAATCGCAGTATCAAAGATATTATCTTATGTAGCAATTAGTGATTTTTTTTGTCTGCTCCAAAAACCAATTTTGAAGAAATTCTGTTCCAGTACAAAGTAAGCATTCTTTGTATAGCTGTATGTGATTGATTCTTAGTTACACATTTTAATCTCTTTGAAATTGGAGTGTGTCTTACAGTTTGGCATCTTAAAGTCAGTTGTGTTAGTATTTTTTCTTTAACAGAACATAAAGTAATGGTGTACTTAACAGTTGGTGGGGCCAGGCGAGGTGGCTCACACCTGTAATCCTGGCATTCTGGGAAGCTGAGGCGGGAGGACTGCTTGAGCTCAGGAGTTCGAGACCAGCCTGAGCGAGAGTGAGACCCCATCTCTACTAAAAATAGAAACATTAGCCAGGCGTCCTGTTCTGCATCTGTAGTCCCAGCTACTTGGGAGGCAGAGCCCAGGAGTTTGAGGCTGCTATGAGCTAGGCTGACGCCATGGTACTCTAGCCTGGGCAACAGAGGGAGACTCTGTCTCAAAAAAAAGAAAAAAGAATACAGAAAAGAAATTGATTTTTAAAATACAGTAAGTACAGCCACTTTGGAAAACAGTTGGATAGTTTTTCAAAAAGTTAAACATAGTTTGCATATGACCCAGCAATTCCACTCCTAGTTATATACCCAAAAGAAGTAAAAACATATGTCCACACAAAAACTTGTACCTGAATGCTCAAAGCAGCACTGTTCACAGTAGCGAAAAGGTACAAACAACCCAAACGTCCACCATTGGATGGATTAAAAAAGTATGGTATATATGTATAATGGAATATTATTCAGCCATAAAAAGGAATGAAGTACTGATACACGCTACAACAAAGATGAACTTTGAATACAATATGCTAAGCGAAATGAGCCAGCCACAAAAGACCACATTTATAGGAAATATCAAGAGTAGGTCTAGAACAGATAAAACAAATTTGTGTTGATAGAATCAGAATGTGTTGATAAATCAGAATAGTGGGTAATCTGGGGAGGTGGAAGGTACTGTCTAAGAAAGGACACATCAGAGTCTTTGTGATGTTGCAGATGTTGTCTATTTTGATCTCTGCTTGTATCTCAGAGAAGATTGTCCCAAAGTCTTCCTAGATGGATTAGCATTGGTTCTGTTAATGTGCAATAGGTTATATAGTGCTAGGATTACAGGCGTGAGCCACCACACCCGGCCCGTATTATTTTCTTCTTTGGATTTAAACAGTTTTTCTGATTTTTAAAGGTGAATGCCCAGCTTATCATTTTTCAATTAATTATTTTCTAAAATAAGCATTTTAAATTCTGATTCCTATAAGCTTTTTTTTAGCTGTAGCACACAAGTATTGATATGTAGTATTTTTACATTATCATTTTCTCAGTATTTTCTAATTTACATTATGATATCTTCTTTGACTGATGACTGACTTAGAATTGTTTCTTAAATTTATTTCCAAATGAATATTTATTTCGTAATCACTGTTTTGTTACTGATTTCTAACTTGATTGTTCTATGGTCAGAGAATATGGTCTTTACTATAACAGTGGTTTCAATAAGAGTTACGTACAAGAAACATAAAGCATGCTAAGTATTCTGAGCATAAAGGGATGATGTGATTGGAGAGCTTGCCATAGCCCTGGGAATGGCCAGAAGAGTTGGATCTGACCTGAAATTCGGAATTAAGTCACTGGAAGAACTCCTGCCTCCTAGGTGAGCTCTGGAACTCAGTTCCATGGAACTTGAGTTCCATGTGTATCCCCAGCTGTGTTGGGGTCCATAGGGTCTGAATCAAGAAGCCTCTGCTGCTAGAATGAACTCTTAATTCCTAAGAATCTAGACAACAAACACTAAGTAGAATGCTCTTCCAGAAAGTCCTCACCTTTCACATCCTTGCTGGCTAGCTAAGAAACAACCTGTATAAAAGGGCAGGATGAGGACCTCTGCTTCACTTCTCTTTCGAGGGTTGTGCACCACCTATAATTGGCAGAGCCTAATCCACCTTTAGAAGCTGAATTGTAGGAGTGTCTGAGAATGTCATTTTGAGCTTTCTAAATTCTTTTTAGTAAGGTACCTCTAGAGGTTAAGCAAAACCACTTGATCTCTACCACAGCAATCCTTTTTTTTTTAAGGATTATTATTAAGACTTTTTTTCCCGTATATGCTTGAAAAGAATGTGCATTGCATACCTGTTGGGTGCATCAATTGTAAGATGCCTCATTAGTTTATGTTCCATTAAGAAGAAAAAAGCTGGCACTTAAACCAAACTCAATGATTTCTTCTTAGAGTCGTTTTATTTATACTAATATTTCTTTCAACTTATTTAAATGTTGATTTTTTTTTTTACTATTGTGTATACATGTAAAAATGAAATAGGAATGAAGTAAGTTGGTCAAGGTGTTCCTGAAACTTCTTCATAATCAGGCTCACTCTTCTGAATCATTTTTCTACTCCGAATAGTTGATATTTTTGTTTTTCTACATGATATTGTCACCATAGAAGGCATTCATGTATTCATATGTTTTAAATGTACCTCTTATAAGAGGGCATTTAGTGAGATTTTTTTTTTTTGCTCATGTTTTTGAGTCCAGGTTTTAAAACTTCCCCCTTTTTTCCATTTATGTTCATTATAAATGTATCAGTTATTTATTACTGCATAACAAATTGCTCCAAAGTAATTAGCTTAAAACAACAGTCAGTTGTCTTTCTCAGTCTGCGAGTTCGTTGGCGGTCCTCGTGTTGCTCTTATCTGGGATCACTCATGTGGCTACATTCAGCTGGCAGGTCTGCTGGGGCTGAGCCTGTCCCTGATGACTTCACTTACATGTATGGGGCCTTAGCTGAGGTGCTGCAGCAGCTGGGATGTCTGGGACTCTCTCTCCATGTGGTTTCTTTCCACAATAGATTTCATTCTCAAGATTGCTAGCCCAGACTTCCAGCAACCTTGACAACCTGAAAGCATGGTGGTCTTGGGGTTCCAAGAGAGTGGAGGGGCAAGACCTTGTGACCTAGGCTCTGGACCCTACACATTGTCACATCTGCTACCTTCCCTTGAGACTTCGGGAAGTCAAAAAACCAGTGCAGAGAATACAGTGAGAAATAGACACCGCTTCTTGATAAGAGGAACTGCAAAATATTATAGATTTGTTTTTCTGTCTACCACAGTAAAGATTAGTGTATTTGGATTTTTTTTTACTCCTATGTTTTACATTTTATATTTCAAATAGTTTTTCTGTGTTCCTCTTTTCTTGTCTTTTTTTGGATTATTTTTTCGCATTCCAGTTTTTTATTCCTCACTCCCTATTTGGGCATTTTGAACTCCATTCCTTTTCTACTTAGCCTAGAAATTTCAGTATGCATTCTTAACTTGCCTTTTCTTTTCCTTTCCTTTCCTTTTTCCTTTCTTTTTTCCTTTCCTTTTTCCTTTCCTTTCCTTACAGGGTCTTGCTATTTAATAGGTAGTAAGATTTATGCATACATCTATTCAATAAGTATTAAACCCCTTTCTCTGTTCTCAGCCTTGTATCCCCATTGGTGAATAAGTGAGTCCATGTTTTTAAGGAACATACAGACTGCAGTGCAGATATTTTTATGATTTATGTATCACTCAGGCTGCTCTCAAACTCCTGGGCTCTTACCTGATCCTCCCACCCTAGCCTCCCCACTAGCTGAACTACAGGTGCTAGCCACTGCGCCTGGCTGTTCTCACCCTTTCTTCCCACAGAGATCTCCTCTGTTCCTACCTGCTCTTGCTGTTCCATCATAGCCCCTTGGTTAGCTGTAGCATTTCACTGACCTGGCTCTTCCTGTTGTTGTAAACATGTGACTGGCCCTGTTACCCATTGGATGTGATTGTTTGAACTCTGCTGTATTACTTCACTGGGACCAAATAACCATTAAGTGGTGATGAGATCCAGACATGGCTCCTGGTAGCTCACAGCCTGCCTTTTTTGTTCTTTGTATTATATTACTCCAGTAGTCCCTAGAAACTCATGCTCATTTAGCAGTTTAAACTGCCAGGTTTTGCAACATTACAAGATAGGTATTATTTCTGTTTGGGTAAACCACAGCTCCGTGTATATAGTTCCCATTTAGTGTATTAACTGGGACCAGTGCCCAAAGCCCATGCTTTGCCAGTGTTCTTAGTGTCCTGTAGAATTGGCCAGCCCTGACCTGACAAAAAACCTAAAAAATATCCTAACAAAAACATTAGTATTCATTAGTAATAAAGGTAAACTTAAGGATAAGAGACATCAATTTCAATTAGGACTAAGTAGCCAAAAATATGCAGTTGTGAAGTAAATGATTGAATATTTGTTCAGTGGGTAATTTGTTAAATTATCACATTTGACTTGTTGTGACTAAAACATAGGTTTTTCTAGCCATAATTCATACCTGTAGAACTTTATCTTTCCCTAGGAGAAGTCATAGAGCTTTTATGGGTAATCTCGTGCGTTTGTGTCTGTGTGTATACAAAATTTGTAGATGTCATAAGATATTTATACCAATAAACTAGAAAGTTGTAGCTTCTTGGTAGATTGGAATCTGTTAGATAACTAGATTATTAATATAGTTTGAAAGTTAATAAGGTTTTTTTTTTTTTTTTGAGACAGAGTCTCACTGTGTTGCCTGGTTTAGAGTGCCGTGGTGTCAGCCTGGCTCACAGCAACCTCAAACTCCTGGGCTCAAGCGATCCTTCTGCCTCAGCCTCCCGAGTGGCTGGGACTACAGGAATGTGCCACCATGCCCGGCTAATTTTTTTATATATATTTAGTTGGCCAATTAATTTCTTTCTATTATTAGTAGAGACGGGGTCCCACTCTTGCTCAGGCTGGTCTCGAACTCCTAACCTTGAGCGATCCTCCCGCCTCGGCCTCCCGGAGTGCTAGGATTACAGGCGTGAGCCACCGTGCCCGGCCTAAGGTTTTAACATCAATATGTGTGACAGCCTACTATTTTTTTTATTGATTCTGAGATACAAATTTTTCTATATTTTAACATCTCTGAAATTGAGGATATATCTTCCAGTTAATGTGCTCTTAGCTTTTATTAAATATGATAAATAAAGTAATGATTCTGAATTTAATACTATCATTGCATGCTTTGTAAGTGGTTGCTTAAGAGTTTATAATATACACCTTTAATTTATCATAGTTTACCACCAAATGATATTATATCACTTCATTTATAGGATAAGAATCTTATAATAGTATGCTTTCCTTCCTCCCTCCCAGCTTTTGTGCTATTTTACTTTTATATTTGTTATCAACCCAATATGTATTTTGTTATTTTTGCTTTAAAGAGTAATAGTAAATCTTTTAAAGAGATTTATGTCATGAGGGGAAAATGTTTACTCACATACTTACCATTTTACAGTACTTTTGATTTTTTGGTGTAAACACAAATTTTCACTTGGTATCTTGTTATCCTTGCCTGAAGGACTTTTTAAACATTTCTTGTAATGCACATCTGCTAGTGATGAATTATTTTAAGTTTTTTTGCTCTGAAAATGTCTTTGTTTCACTTTTTTTTTTTTTAACAAGTGGTAATCAATTTAATTAAAACAGTTGACTTAAGCATCCGCAATAGTGACTTCAACCTCCACTCCTGGCTCAATACTGATAGAAGTAATCTGTTTAACAATCTCAGGACTATGCAAGTCAATAAGTCGCTTGTGGATTCTCATCTGGAAGCGGTCCCAAGTCTTAGAACCTTCACCACAAGGAGTTTTTCTTGTAGTGATTCTCAAAGTCTTGGTAGGCATCCGAACTGGATCTTTCACGTTGAGGTTTTTCTCCTTTGCGCCTCTGATCAAGTCAGCACACACCTTTTCCAAGGACTTTACGTTGCGGCTGGTTAGGGTAACTCTAATTCGGTGAATCGCGACCTCCGGCTCCACGGGTGTTTTTCCAGTATCTTTAAAAGCCATGGCTGCGGCGTGGCCTCCTGACCGACTTGTTCCTCGCCAAGAGCAGACAGTGGTGAGTCAGGAGCAGGAGCCGGCACAACATGGCCCAACTGCAGCCGCGACGGCGCCTTCCTCGAAAAGAAGGTCACTTTTATTTTTGAAAGATATTTTGCAGGGTGTGGAATTCTGTACCTTTGATGTTGTTTCTTATTTTTACTTTTTCAGAGATGGGATCTTACTATGTTGCCTAGGTTGGCCCTGAACTCCTGGGCTCAAGCAATCCCGTGTAGCTGGGATTATAGGCATACATCATGGTGCCTGGCCATTTTGTTTTGTTTTTTCCTTTTCATCATCTCGAGCAAGAGGATAAATCCAATCCCAATTATTCCATCATGGCTGCAAGCAGAAGGTCCCCACTTATGAACTTCAATTATTAATAAATTCATACAAACTTGAACCCACAGACCTAACCGTGAGCATCTGTGATTTTGCAGATCTTCTCCCTTTGTGGAAGGCTAGTGCCTGAGAAAGGCAACACTCACTTTCCATGTTTTCACTCTGTATTATCGGCTGACCCTGCTCATCCTCACGGTAGGAGGAAACTGTAGGTAGACTTTCTTAAAAGAAACAAAAATATATGCTAATGACTGAATTAAAACTCTACGCTGTCAGACTCTGGTTTTCTTATGTCTACTTTGAAGAACTCAGTGGAAGAATTTTTTTTTCTCATGGGGCCTATTTTGGGAGCCCACTAGGTGTTGTTGACAGACTTGATTTGAATCATCAGGTACATTTACTCTTTCATAAACAGGATAGTGTCAATCAACTGGTTACTTTCAGATATGCTCTTGTATTTATTAGAATTCTCTTTATTAGAATACGATGCTCTCTTGGTGATAAGAATAATAGCTTTGAAAATTCAAGAACTGCACACTTGGAGTATATAAGGCATGCGCAGGTGTGAGCGCGCCTCATTTCCTTTGGTGAGCCACCAGAGATCCTGGTATCACCGTGGGCGATACAATACCCACCGGTATTGTAAGAACAAGCCACGCCCAAAGTCTCGTTTCTGCCGAGGTGTCCTTCATGGCAAGATTCACATCTTTGACCTGGGGCGGAAGAAGGCAAAAGTGGATGCGTTCCCACTCTGTGGCCACATGATGTCAGATGAATATAAACAGCTCTCCTCTGAAGCCCTAGAGGCTGCCCGTTATTTATGCCAACAAGTACATGGTAAAAAGTTGTGGAAAAGATGGCTTTCATATCTGAGTGAGGCTTCACCCTTATGTGTTATCTGCATCAACAAGATATTGTCCTGTGCTGGGGCTGGCAGGCTCCGGACAGGTATGTGCAGTGCCTTTGGAAATCCCCAGGGCACTGTGGCAAGGGTTCACGTTGCCAAGTCACCATGTCCATCCCCACCAAACTATAGAACAAGGAGCGTGTGACTTAGGCCCTATGCGGAGCCAAGTTCAAGTTCCGTGGCGGCCAGTAGATCCACATCTCAAAGAAGTGGGGTTTTACCAAGTTTAATGTGGATGAATTTGAAGACGTAGTGGCTGAGAAGCGGCTCATCCCAGATGGCTATGGGGTCAGATACATCCCCAATTGTGTCCCCCTGGACAAGTGGTGGGCCTTGCCTTCATCAGGGCTTCCACTGTGCTGTCCCCTCATTTGCGCCCACCAATAAATCCTACTTCCTGTCCATAAAAAGAGAACTGCACACTTCTTATTTGATCTCTCTGTGCATTTGATGTTGGTTTTCTCTCTCTTGAAATTCTTTACTGTTTTGGAGGCATCATTCTCTTCTAGTTCTCATATTACCTCTTGATTGGATTTGTGTGTCTTCTCCTTAATGTTAAGTGTGGGAGACATTCATTCCACCCCTGCTGCTTAGTATTAAGCCAATCACAGTAATCTTGGGCCTGAGCCAGGGTTAGGCAAGGAGAATTGGGGATAGACTTTATGGGACCTTCTGGGAAAGAAGGCTTCTCACTCTTGAGAGAGCTGCGGGAATAAGGAGGGTTGTAGCCTCAGTTGCTGCTGAAAGCCTCCAGCAGGAAAGAAGCTGGTTTTAGGATGAAGTGGACACTTTGGAAGGCAGAATGAAAAGACTGGGTCCCTGATGACATACATGAGCTACTAGACTCACCCAATAGCATGTTGCATAACTTTGTGGATCTCGGATTTATCCTTCTTGGAGTTTGTTGAGCATCTTGGACATGTGTATTCATATATTTCATCAAGTTTGGGGGCACTTCAACCATTATTTCTTCAAATATCCTTTCTTGAGAAAATCATTAGATCTCTCTCCATTTCCTCGATTATAAAATAGGGATAATAACGGATTCTCTCCAAGACAAGTACTATACAAGAAAAGAAGAAAAAAGTCTGCTCACAAAGTTATTTTGCGGGGTTTAACTGAGATGACCTGTTAAAGTATGTAGCCCCAGCATAGTTGTTCAGTAGTTCATAATTCCTTCCTCATTGCTTTGCGTAGAGGATTGCTTAAGAAATTGCTAATGTGTAATTTATTGAAGCTTAGATCTGACGTAGGAAGCAGGGAATTAGAAATTTTGTGTTAATTGTATTATCTGGATCTCTGTAAAGCACATTTTATTTTTTTTGTTTGGGGCAAAAAAGTGTTTATGAAGAATGAACTGAAGAAAATACAGTATTTTTTTTTGCAAAATTTCTCTTTTATTTGCTATATGTATTCTTTTATCATGAGCATTGTGTTTTTAATTTATGTTTTAATGAAAAAATCTTAACCTATTAGGGCTTGGACATAGTACATACAGTACCCATGAGAACATTACTAATTTTTTTCTCCTTTTTGTTAGGTATAACCATTGCCATCAATAAGTTATTTTCTTTGATAAACATGAAATATCTTTGGTGTATTTGGGGAGGAGATAGGGCCTACATTTTTTGTCTTTTCATTTGATTGTGAGTTTTAGTTGCTAAGTTAGCAGTGAATTTTCTGAGCTTTAATACACTAGATGTCATAATATAAGGAAAAAGATCTTTCTCTGCTCTATCTAAATTCTTAAACTTATAAATTCCCAGAGTTGTCATAAATGATTTGTGGAAGTGCTTTTGAAACTCTAGGATCAAGAATTCTGCTTAACTTCTTAAAAATATTACATATTGCTAAATATTTAAAGATTTTAAAATTAGGTTTGTATTAAAGAATATTTGTTAGCAAAAGAACATTGACATTACTTTGGAAGCATGCTGAGTTTCCCTCCCTGGTTGGATGCTCTTTCTTCGCTCCTAGGAGGTAAATATTCTGAGTTCTGTTATTTGTCATTCTAATTAATTTCTTTGTTGTTTTACTACATATGTACTTATATACTAAAACAATATATTGTTTAAGTTTTTGTGTTCTGAGATTTGTATAAAATATTTCCACATTATTTTCCTGAGGTTATTCATTTGTTGCTTGTAGATGTATTTATTTTCACGGCTATTTGGGATTAATTTGCATAAATCTATAACATGTTTATTACCCATTCTACTCTAGGTGGGCATTTAGGTTATTTCTTTTTTAAATCTACAAAATGTGCTTCTTTGATGTTGTTACATGTATCTTCTGTTGCAGTGCACAGGAATTTTTCTAATATACATAGGAGTAAAATTCCTGGGTCACAGCATATATGCTTCTTTGGTATTAGTAGACAGTACCAAACTGTTTTCCAAAGTGGCCATGCGAATTTACACTCACAGTGCTTTTTGCGGGGGGAGGTTGGGGTGCAATATGGTGAGATTGAAATGAATGGGAAGTTTTGCAGTTTTTTCAAGTTTTTATGTTTATCAGTTATATAAGAGAGTCGACTGTTTCTGTAAGTTTTGTTGTGGGGAAGGGCCCCAGTAGCATTTCAAACAGCCTTTCAACCAGCCCTCCTTATTTTACCTGATGCCCTTCACAGCCCACCTCCAGAGTTATTTGGTGCAGCCAGATCTAAAACTTTGTAAGATCCTGTCATATAAATTAGGTTACTCCTTGGTCTATGCTACTGTTTTTTGTTTGTTTTTTTTAGGGCTAATTAAGTGAAGCAGTGGGGGTGGAGAAGGAACAAAGGAATCTGTAACTGGTTGTGATCAATTAGTTGTAAATACCACTGCCCTGGGACCAGCCTATGCCACCTATTGGAGTAACCAATCCTTTGTCATGGGGGTGAAATCAGTTACTGTTAGTTCAGTGTAGCTTCCAGCTTCTAAAATGTGGGGTTGGTTCTCTCTTTTCCCATTTGCTTTGTTGTGACAGGTTTTGAAGTTTTAAAAATTGTTTTGCTGTAGATTATGACAGTTTAAGTAGAGGTCTCTTTTTGGGATTTTAATTTGTGTTTCCCTGATTATTTAAAGAGTTGACATCTTTTACATGTTACATTTTTTGTCTTGTTCCTATTCAAGTCTTTTGTCCATTTTCTAAGCATTGGGTTGTTGTTGCTGGTTTTTAAAATACATTTTTTTTTTTTATTTTTATCTCTAACAAAGTACCAACCAGCTGTTTGGATTTTGAGATAGGATCTCAAAATTTTATTTTATTTTATTATTTTCCTTTGTGATTTACATTTTTTCCCCTATCTTATTTAAGAAACCTTCCCTGCCCTGAAATTATAAAAACATTCTCGTGCTCACTTTGACAGCACATACACTAAAAAATTGGAATGATACAGAGAAGATTAGCATGGCCCCTGCACAAGGATATAGTACAAATTTGTGAAGCATTTTAACAGATTAAATTAAAAACATTATCCTCTATTTTCTTGCAAAAATTGTGTAGTGTTGCCCTTCACATTTAAGCCTTAATCTACTTATAATTGATTGAAAATATTTGTGATGATAAATAGGGATCTGATTTCATTTTTTCCCTATAGATGACTGATTTCTCACATACCACTTACTGAAGAGTCCACCCTGTCCTTTTGAGCTGCATCATCAGCTCTGCTGTAAATCTAGTTTTTCAGGCCAGGCAAGGTAGCTCATGCCTCTGGGAGGCTGAGGCAGGAGGATCGCTTGAGCTCAGGCATTCAAGACCAGCCTAAAAACGAGACACTCTCTCTACTAAAAATAGAAAAATCAGCCAGGCGTGGTGGTGTTTTCCTGTAGTCCCAGCTACTCAGGAGGCTCACTTGAGCCCAGGAGTTGAGGGTTTCAGTGAGCTATGATGATGACACTGCACTCTACCACTCTACCCAGGGCAGCAGAGCGAGACTCTGTCTCCAAAAAAAAAAAAAAAAAAAAAAAAATCTAGTTTCCATTGGTCTGTGGTATTCTGGGCACTGTCTTCTGGTTCATAGGTCACTGTATCCACCCATACGCTGTGATCACATTCTCTTAGTTTGTAGAAGTGCTACATATTCTCTATTTACTCATATTCTTAATCTCTTGTTTCTTTAAACAAATAATGAAATAGGAATTAAACACACAACTAAGGACTATTAAAGTCAAAAGCTGTTTCTTTGAAAAGCGTAGTGAAATAAACCAACTCCACTATGGTTAATCAAAGAAAAGAGAATGTATATACATTGTAGGAATGGAAATATTACAGAGGTTAATCATTAATAAGAGGATATTACGAATGACTGTGTGTCAATAAAAAAAATTCATCAAATATCCATACACTGACCATCTCTCATCCACTGAACTAGAACTGCCTGATGTCCCTCTGGATTATATTTCCTCCTACCCGAACCTTCTTAGAAGGAAACCCTATCAAGAATTTGGTGTTTCTCATTCCTGTGCATTTATGTATACTCTGCTGTACATATGTGTCTATCCCCAAAATATTTATAAGTTGATGTGCTAGATTTTAAACCCTCTATAAAAGGTATTACATACAGTATAAATTCTCCAGCCTGTTTTATAGTCATCATTTTGTGAGACTCAACCATATTGATAGCCTTAGTTCATTTTTTAAAAAAAATTATTGTGGGTGATTCTATTTTATGAATATATTACATTTTCTTTCTTTTCTTATTGATGGACATTTAGGTTGTTTTCTGTTGTAAACAATGCTGCTATAAATATCATAGATGAGGGCTATATGCTAGAGTTTCTTTAGAATAAATACCTATGTACAGAATTGCTAAATGGTAGCACATGCCCATCTGCAGCCTTGTTAGATGTTGCCATATTGTTCTCCAAAGTAGTTGTTGTTTAATTGTTTGATTTTTTTTTTTCTTTCAGTGCCTGAAGACCTCTCATTAGAAGAGAGAGAAGAACTTATAGACATTCGTAGAAGAAAAAAGGAACTTATTGATGACATCGAGGTAAAAAAAAAAAATCTCTAGTTTTTTCTTTTGGGCAAAATCATAGAGTAGCTTCACAAAAATGTAAAAAATGGGTGTTTAGTGTGTGTATATAAGAACCACACAAAGAGACAAAGCAAAAGAGTTTTCCCAGTTAGTAAAGCAAAGACTACACCCTGGGTTGGAAATCAAGACGTCATAGAACTCAGCAGTGATCAGTTGGCTTATGGCTCAAGGGCCATAACTGGCATGTTTAACCAGCAGTGATCCTCAAAAGTATTGCTCTCTAAAATTGTGCAATAAGACCTTGTTTCATTTACCATTATCCCTAGCACCTAGAATGTTACCTTTTCCATTTTGGGCACGCTGCTATCCTTTGAATGAACACCCAGGCATATATTGGGTTCCAGCTATGTACCAGGTGCCTCCTAGACACAAATTAAAGATAAATAAGAACACAGGCAAATAAACATCCTCTTTCCCACATTTGTGTACTTTACTCAGAGGGACAGGGTGGAGGAGGTCCCATAGGAGGAGCAAATGAATAAAACCACAGTCTCAGAGTTGGAGTGTCTATGATTGTTATAGAAATTGTTCAGAAGGCCAGTTCTGGCTCCTTCTGTTTGGGGCTTCCTTGGGAAAGTCAATCAGACATTCAGCTCTTCTTTCAGAAGCTTCCTAGTCATTGTCATTGCCAAAATAAATGTGGCTTCACAGGCTAGGCCTTGTCCCAGACAATAACCCCTTTCTAGGAGCTTGCATTTTAAGTCTGAAGTTTCTTGGCATACAGTAATACAAATGTCTTTGTATTTGAAAGGTAATTCATGGAAATTTTTCTTCTGTGGTTACCCTGAGGCTCCCACCCAGTAGGGGCCACATTGAGGGAAAGGGGAGTCTTGTCCCCTTCTCTGAGTATCAGGCAGTTCTGTTTTCCCCCCTGGGCTCTGTCCATGGTGCTTCATCTCAGACGAAGTGATAGAAATCATCCTGAAACTGAGAGTTAAGTAGCTTGATACCAACCTAAACATGTTTGAGCTTCAGCTTCTCCCCTGATCTTCCCAAGAACATAGGTAGCATTGAAGGGGAAGGTAGGTGACTGTGAGTAGGGCAAGGTTGAATAGTGCAACTAAGTGAACTCAAGACTCACAGCTTTCCTTTTGCTGATTTGTTTTATCTTTTTACACCTGTGAGACTCGTCTAGTGTCTCTTCTTGGTTTTACACACAAATACCCTATTATCTGCCTAGTGGACTCCTCTGATCCAGTATCTGATGAGAGGTGGACAAATAATTTTGTTTTCTCCTGAGTTGACCATGGAGCTCTAGCCATATTGTTAGAAATATTGGTTTTCCCATCCCTGTGGTGCTTAGGTGAGACCTCAGGGAAGCCTTTGCCTAGAAGGCTAAACTTTCTCTGAGTCTAGGAGGAGGAGGGTTAAGACCTCTGCCCCCAAATTCCTTCTGTTTTGACAGAGGCTGAAATATGAAATTGCGGAAGTGATGACGGAGATTGACAATCTAACTTCTGTAGAGGAGAGGTAAACAGTTTATGGCTACACCTTCAAGTTACTTAATTTATTTTCTCCCCACCTCCTGAACTTATAAGAACTGATGACTACAGCAGGGGTGAGAAGGGTTGGGATTGGGAAGTGGGGAGCCTTTGGAGTTGTTCATTCCTCTTCCCTTCCCCCACCCCCATTCCTCCCTGCTCTTCAAGGATGGGTCAGGGCATCTCTGGATATTACCTGTCTTTCTAAGTCATTGTCTACCTTGTAGGGTTGGGAATAAGCACAGGCACTTCAGAGTCAACCTACATAGAAATTCCCTATCTATAGCATAAGGAACTGTACTTTATTAAAATAACTGATTCTGATCAGTGGCCTTTTATGAAGAATTACTAATATGTCTCAAGTTATCTAATGTTAAAAATAGTGAAGGCCACCACATAACTCCTGCTTTCAGCACGGAGGTTGGAGGGCGCCTCCAAGAGGGCCTGTGCTTTCCTTCATTGAGTTGAGGGGGAATACACTGAAGGTCCGTGACTCAGTTGCACTCGGGGAGAGCAGAAAGTCACTGCTCTGTGAAAAAACCTACCAATGATTTTTTAAATTATTTCATGTGAATAGCAAAACTACTCAAAGGAACAAGCAAATAGCTATGGGAAGGAAGAAATTCAACATGGATCCCAAAAAGGTAAGAGAATGCTTTGTTTTTTGGAATGCATGCAGGAGATTTATTGATTGATTTTAATGGCTGTCTCCCTTTTGGACAGAAGTGGTCATATCATCTCATAAAAAGAATGGGCATTGATGTTAAATTTGTTATCAGAAAAAGAGCTGCCCATGAATAGGTGAAGTGAAGTATCCTTTTGGGCTGGTGCCCTGGGTGGAAAGGCCTTTTTCTCAGTGTGAACTTGTGCATGAGGCAACGGCCTCACAGGAGCCCTTGAACAACTCATGTAGGCCAAGCATGGAGCCAGGCAGAGCCCTTGCTGTCAGGTTTATTTTGCTTTGTCTTCCTTCTTGAGCTGGGCCCTATAGCTGGGGAATCCCATGATTAGTAAGGAGCAGAGGTAGGCGTGGAATCCAGGTGTACAGAGTTTATAGAATTTTGTCGTCTGGATGGGTTAAATGGTATAAATAAGAGGCCTTTATTCCTTCCATTCACCTTAAAAAGAAGGTATCTGTATGAAAAAATAAGGAATCTCTCCAGATTTAAGCCAACATCTTTCTCTTTCCTCAAGTTGAATTTTTTTTTTTTTTTGAAGACAGAGTCTAGTCTGCCTCTGTTGCTGTGCTAGAATACAGTGGCGGCATCATAGCTCACAGCAACCTTAAACCCCTGGGCTCAAGTAATCCTCCTGCCTTGGCCTCTCAAGTAGCTGGGACTACTGGCACACAGCACTATGCCTGGCTAATTTTTCTATTTTTCCTAGCAGTGGAGACTGGCTTTTGCTCAGACTGGTCTTAAACTGCTGGCCTCAAGCAGTCCTCCTGCCTCAGCCTCCCAAAGTGCTGACATTATAGGCATGAGCCACTGTGCCTGGCCTCAAGTTGGATTTTTTAGGAAAACATCTGAGAACGGTGAAACCTGAAGCAGGTAGCTTCTTGTTTTTGAGATCAAAGTAAAGGATTTGGCAGAATCTATAAAGATTTTTGGAAAATGTGATTCAGTTGTAACATCATTTTCATTCGGGTAGAACAAAAGGTAGGAAGGATAGAACTGAGTCTTTAGGGTCTAGGAGAGGGATGATGTGTCCATGGAAAGGTCTTCTAGCTGCAAAGCTGGTTTACTGCATTCGTTATGGTCTTTAATCAGTGTTCACTTTTGATAGTTTCCTTGTTTTTCTGACATTGAGCCTCTTTGCTAATTAGTCAATTATTTGTTCATTCAATAAATGTTTATCAATTGCAGGAATTATATTTTATAAGGTTTAAGATCTGTAAACTTACATTTATAAGTATAAGTGCAGTTAAAAATGATATTTAAAGAGATGTGTATCATTACTCCCTGTTTACCATTTGCAGATTTGGATTTTCTTAAGGTCCAGCACATCTTCAGCTGGAAGAGGGTTTTTGTTTAATTTGGACACTCTAGCCACTGTGAAATTTTTCGTATTGCTTCCTAGTTCTCTGCCTTTGGAGCATAAATCAACTCCAGAGTGGAATGAGTCACTTTTGTGAATTTGGTAATGATTTGATATTTGAGGTTAGTTACAGTTTTTTTTTCCTTTGGGAGTTGAGTCTGCAGAGTTATCAGCAGATTTAATAAGCATTGAAAGCATCTCAGGATACTTTACAAAAGTGGGAGTTTTCAAAACTCGACCTTGTGTTTTAAAGGGACCCAAGTGCAGCGTTAAGAACACCAATAATTTCTAAGTGCTGCTACCACTGTGCATCAGGTTTTAGCTCTGTGAGCATGAACTTACCCTCATGCTTGTGAAGTCCTCTCTGTCAGGTTCTTGCCCATTTTATTTAAATGTATTTTGTGTCAGATTTGCAGTAATAAGGGCTGACATTGAGAACTTAACTATTTGCCAGGAACCATAATAAGTAAGCGCTTTACTTTAGTCCTTACCTTATAAGGTGTAGGGGCTTTCATTCTTATTCCTGTTTCACAGTTGGGGAATGAGGCACAGAGCAACTAAGGAACTCAATACCATCCTGAGCAAGGAACCTGACTCCAGAAGTCACACTGTAACTGCTGCTGTCTGTGAGCTGGGTGGGAGCCTCGGGTGGGTTGGTAGGTAGCCTTGAGCCCAGCCTGGACAATCTCAGACCACTAGTCACCCGTGTGGTGTCTTCCTCACCATGTCTGAGGAAGTAGCTGTTTAATCTGCTTTGCCTGAACTATGGCAAATTGCTCAGGAGGCTTCATTTTTCATTCCTCTTCACCTAAAAGATTATTTTTATGTTAATTACTGGTTCTGTCCAACAACTTATTTGTAATTATGTTGCTTGATAAAAGCAGATGGCACATTTAGTCTGCATGTGACCTTTTACTGGGAAAAAATTAACAAAATTCCTTGATTTTGTAGACTGGGACATAGCACTTTTCTTAGTCTGCTAGGGCTGCCATAGCAAAGTACCATAGACTGGATGCTTAAACAACAGAAATTTATTATTTTCTCACAGTTCTGGAAGCTGGAAGTCTGAGATCAGGGTCCCAGCAGAGCTGGGTTTTGGTGAGGGCCCTCTTCCTGGCTTGCAGATAGCTGCCTTCTTGCTGTGTCCTCACATGGTAGGGAGTTTTCTTATAAGAGCACAAATCCCATCAGACCAGCCCCCCCATGACCTCATATAACCCTAATTATCTTGCAGAGGCCCCGTCTCCAAATACCATCACATCAGGGTGATTGTATCATTGGGCTTCAACATATGAATTTTGGGAGGATACAGACATTCAGTTCACAACTAACGAGATGATCTCACAAGCTTCAGATGCAATCCAAAATTATATCTACTGCCTCCCCCCCCCCCCATTAAACCATGTAACTTTGTGAAACATGAAGATATTGACAGAGTAAATAAATTTTGGGGGGCTAAGAGGAAATTTTTTGAGTTTCCAAGTGATAACATTTTAAGTAAGGAGCTTTGGTTTGTTCAGGTATATAAAATTCTACAAGTAGCACTTGAGTTTATAAATAAATAAGAGGAAAGCTTTGATTAGATCAAGGAAGCTGAAAACACTCTGCAGCTTCTCCCTTTTATTATCAATTTCCTAGAAGTGCCTTAAATAAAAAAATATAAATCTATATAACAAGTAGGAGTTTTGTCAGTGGAGTAGAAATTGAGGAATCTCTAAAAGAAAATAAATGGGATCAATTGAAGAAGGAAATGATGCCAAAAACACATATAAGAACTGCTACAGGAAGTGAGAGCAGCTTTAGGGTTCAGCAAGCTCAGAGGAGGCAGATTCAAGGAATAAGACTGTAGTAGGAACATCGAGACTGTTCACCCTTTGCTGAACTTGGGCAAAGCAGTGAGTGGTGTGTGCCCCCAGGTGGAAAAAGCAGGAGGGAGCACTTTGTCTGTGAAAGCAGGCAGCATTCTAGTGATTGGCAGCACTAATAAGGAAAAAGACCCACTCCCAGAGACCAGTTGTTGGCACCCTGCACCTGGCTGCCTAACCTGCTCCTCTGCCACATTGCTGGAGGCAGCTGCAGTAAAAACCAGAAGCAGACCTCATTCTGTTGGGCTAACAGTGACCTTTAAATACACAGATGAACACCCAGCCAGCCAGGTACCACCAAACATTGGAGGAAACCAACACTATGAAAGATACATGAATCTGGACAAACAGAAGAACCAGTGCTGGAGGAAATACAAAAAACAGAAACAAAAGAAGGAAACTTTTTAAAGTAGGATGTTTGTATTATAAATATCATCAAAGGGTTATGATAGCATGTGTCTTATCCATGATACAAAAACACTGTGAAAAAGAACTTTGGAAATACAAAATAGCAGTGTCACATAATAACCTGAGCACTGGGCTGTACCAGAGAGAAGACATGGCTGAAGAGTGGATTAGTGTGGTGGAAGAGAGAGAGCGAGAAGAAGAATTCTTTATATGGTTTTGCACAGCACTGCAACAAGACACTGAAGGTGGGTCCAGCAGTCCAAATTTCGTCTGATAGAATTCTCAAAAGGAGAGAATGGAAAATGGAGGAAATTTCAAGGAAATTTTGGAATATTTTAGTGCTAGACTAAGAGAAAGTCCTTAGATCCAAAAGCCCCACCAAATGACAAGCAGAATAAAATTTTAAAAGACCTACACAATATGGCTGGGTGTGATGGCTCATACCTGTAGTCCTAGCACTCTGGGAGGCCAAGGTGGGAAGATGGCTTGAGGCCAGGAGTTTGAGACCAGCCTGAGCAAAAGCGAGACCCCACCTATACCGAAAAAAGAAAAGCACATGTGGTAGCTTACACCTATAGTCCCAACTACTTGGGAGGCTGAGGCAGGAGGATCGCTTGAGGCCAAGAGTTTGAGGCTGCAGTGAGCTGTGATGATGCCACTGCACTGTAGCCTGAGCGACCCAGCGAAACCCTATCTCAGAAAAAAAAAACCAAAACCCCAAAAAAATCTATATATGGATGTATCAAGTAAAATATCATAAAACTTGAGAATAAGGAGAAATTCATTAAATTTTCTAGAAAGTAAAGACTAGATTACCTAAGAAGAAATGAGAATCACAATGAGCTTATTGTCAGAGACCCACCAGATCAAAGACAGTAGGGAAACAGTGTCTCCTAATGTCTGAGGAAAAATTATTTAAGACCCAGAATTCTGTCTATCCGGACTATCACTCACAAGAGATGGTAGGTAAAGACATGTTCAGATGTACAAGGACTCAAAAAAGTTAACTACCAGGACATTGATCTGTAGTAATTGAGAGATAGGAGCATTGCACCTCAAAACAAGAAATGAATCCACAGAATAAAAAAGGAAAGACTTAACGTAAGTTTTGCTGGTTTCTTTCTATGACTAAATGAGAAATTGATTGTTTAGAAAATATTTTTTTTAGCTGGACATAGTGGTGCATGCCTGTAGTCCCAGCTCCTTTGGAGGCTGAGGCAGGCAGATTGGTTAAGGCCAGGCTGGGCAACATGTAATGAAAACCTCTAAAAATTTTTTTAAAAATATTTTTTAAAGTCTTCAGTTTATCTCAATATAAAGGAGAAAGGAAGGAGGGAAGTAATAGTTGGCTAAGATTTTCTAGATGTTGATAGATAAATATAAGCTTAAATATTTGTTAAAATTCTAAGAGTAACGATGAAAGATAGGAATAAAACAGGATTTCTAAATTTGGAACACTGGCCGCCTTTTGTGAGTATTTACCAAGTGTATATTAGTATCCTAGGGTTACTGTAACAAATGACCACAAACTGGGTGGCTTAAAACAACAGAAATCTATTATCTCACAGTTCAGGAGGCTTAGAAGTTCAAGGTCACCTCTGAGGGAGAGTACCTTCTATGCCTCTCTCCTGGCTTCTGGTGGCTGCTGGCAGTCTGGTGCTCCTTGGCTGTGATTGCATCACTCCAGCCTGCCTCCATCATCAAACAGCCTTCCCATCTCTGTCTCTTTTGAGGACACATGCCACTGGACTCAAAGCAGGCTTGCTCTGTGTCCTCCTCCCCTCAGCTTCTCTCTGTCTAACCTCCCAGGTGCAACTCCTTTCTTAATCATAACTGATCTCTTTGCCTCTGGCTTTTGACTCCATTTTCTCTTGTGGTTTCTGGCCTGAACTTACCCAGTGACTCTGTTTTCCACAACCAAGGTCTCGGTCTCTGGCAGAGGAAGCTGGAGCTTTGTTAGGGCCTCCTCTGCCTTCATTATGTGACCTTTGTAAGCACAGAAGAAATCACTTTGTCCTGAGCCCGTTTGCTTTTCTCAAATCCCTATAGGTTGTTTCATGGCACTCTACAAAAAACGTCCTAGTTTTTTGGGAGTGTTGACCTTATGGGCAGGTCATAAACATCCAGAAGAGCTCACAAAAGCCTCATCCCTAAGTCCATTCAGTTTGGGGGGCTTCGACTAACAGTGGCCAGGGCCTTAGCTATGCACGGTCGGGCCTCCAGCCTTGTGACTGAAGAGATTGCAGGACCACTAGTGATCCCTGAGGGCAGCCCTGTCTCTCCCTGCCTGTCATTCCTGTCCCAGGCTTTGTTTTCAGGGAACTTTGGCTGGGACAGGCATATTTTAGGATTAGAACTTTGTCGTTACAGCATATGCATGTTTTGAGATTTAGATAGTACCCATTTAAATTCCCACCAGAAATATATGAGAATTAATTTAAGATTGTCAGACTTGTTGATTTTTTGGAGAATAACTAACATACAGCACAGCACACAAATTTCAAATGTACAGTTTAAAGAATCTTTACAAATTAATATGCTCATATAACTGCAACCCAGAATAAGACATAGTTATAGAACATTACAGGGCACCTTTCCCTCCTGATGGGCTCATTTGCCAAGGTAACCAATATTCTATCACCATAAATTAGTTTTGCCTTTTTTAAACCTTATATGAATGGAATTAAAACATACTAGTCTGTGTCATCTTTTAGTCCTTATCATGTCTGTGAGATTGATTCATGCCATTAAGTGTGCATTCCATTTCATTGCATGTAGTCTTCCATCATATGAATATACCAGAATGGATTTATCTGTTCCCTTATTGACTGACCGTTGGATTGTTTCCAGTGTTTGGAAATTGTAAATAAGGCTGCTATGGATGTTCATGTATTTAAAAAATAATAGAAAATCTCCAAATGGACCATCGGGGTATGAGGCAGCCCTGGTCTTAGGCATTGAGAATTTTAGCTGCAAGAGCCTCTCTGAATTTATAGAAATAGCCTCCTGGCAAATAAATTCCTGAATTCCTTATTATCTTACTAACATTGCCAACATATATTTTGAAACCAGCTCTGAAGCTAGTAAATTTTTGCTATTATTATAGGTCCTTGGGACTTCCCAGGAGATAGAATGGAGCTGACTCAGGACAGGGACAGCCCCTTGCCTTTTGAGGTTGTCAGCTATGCTGTAGGCCCTTAAAGTGGGCAGCATGAGTTTTGACTGGCATAAGCTTGGTGGCATAGTGTTGTCAGTTAACATGTTTTCTGCCTCAGATAACAAAATCCAGTGAAATGTAATTCATGCAATGGAGGTACATCTTTTCACACAGCTGCTGTAGTAGTAGGTGGCTCCCAAGTGGCATGAGTGAGGACCCTGGTGCTCATCTTGGCCTTTCCCTTGTAAGGGCCACCTTGGCTCTGGTCATCCATCTGTGTTTAAGGCAGGAAGGAGGAGGAGGAGCAGTGTCTGCTCAGGAGTTACCATTTCTCAGGTGTTCCTGTCTGTCTGGCCAGATCTGTATCACAAGGTCATTTCTAGTTCCAAGGGAGGCCGGGAATCTGATGATCTAGTGAAGGATGGCAGGGAAAAAGGAGGTTGGGATGGCTGTTGGGTCGGCCAACGAGCAGCGTCTATAACGTTACAGTGTGTTCCTCCCAGACACAAGACAGATCATTTTCCTAAGTTTGGGAAATATGTTACTGTTATTTCTGCCTTTATAATTTCTAATAACCACTTATAATGGTTTGCTCAGTAACCCATTTATTTATCTTTTAACCTGTTAACTTGCCAAAAGGAATAACTGTGCTTTCCTTTGACAGATAAAATGTAGTATGGTGTTGTGAAAATCAGATTGTGCAGTTGTATGGGTCTCTCTGATTTTATTTTTGCTGTGTCCAAACCAGTAAGGTCATTACACTGAGTGTATTTCTGTCTTTGAAAAATGGAGTTTGAGTGACCCTCCTAACTAGTGCTTCTTTTCTAATGTTCTGCTTCAGGGAATTCAGTTTCTAATAGAAAATGACCTGCTACAGAGTTCCCCAGAAGACGTCGCCCAGTTCCTTTATAAGGGAGAAGGCCTAAATAAGACCGTCATTGGGGACTATCTGGGGGAAAGGTAAGTTGAAGGAAGATGAACAGCTCTATGTGGGCCTACCTGGCCCTGCAGCCTGGCCTGGGCTCATGTTCCTCTTTAGGGGCTCTTACAGCCTATGGGCATGACACAGCCATGGGCTATTAGTGGGCTATTGCTGTACACATGCTCCTCCCCAGTGCAGTCACTTCCTTCCCCTAAGTCTGTGTGAGGAGAGAGAGGTGTTAGGGTATTCTGGGGCCAAGTGGGATCTGTGTTCCTCTGGAATCCTTTATTCAGGGAAACCATGACAGAACCCACAATGCCATGCCTTTCTCCTATTCTTGGAAAGCAACTTAATTATCTTTTGTTTTGCCCAGAAACACATCAGATTTCTTATTGGTTTTCTTTCCCTTATTACTTGGGGTATGAGTAAAGGTATAAAATTATCAATTTTTTTTTTAAATGGAAAGCTGCAGGTCAGATTTATTTTCTCAACCTTCTCCACTAAAAGTCCATTTACTGTGCTTAGCAGAGGTTAGGGCAAGAATGGTAAGGCAGCACATCCCTGAATGTGCCAAAATAGATTTTGTCAAGGACCAAAAAGAGAGTGTTTTTAAACAAAAGCCCAAGAGTTGCTAAATTAGGGTGATTTATGTTTCTAGCTTTATATTGAAAATACTTGATCAAAAGTGGAACACTTCCCAACTCATTCCGTGCAGCCAGATACCCAAAGCAGACAAAGGTATCACAAGAAAACTACAAACCAATAATATCTCTATGACTATAGAAGCAAAAATCTCAACAAATTATTAGCAAATTAAATCCAACAATACATAAAAAGGATTATGCGCTGAGTGGGATTTATCCCATGAATACAAGGTTACTAACACATGAAAGTCAATTAAAGGCTGGGCGTGGTGGCTCACGCCTGTAATCCTAGCACTCTGGGAGGCTGAGGTGGGTGAATCGCTCAAGGTCAGGAGTTCAAAACCAGCCCGAGCAAGAGTGAGACCCCGTCTCTACTAAAAATAGAAAGATATCAATTGGCCAACTAAAAATATATATAGAAAAAATTAGCTGGGCATGGTGGCACATGCCTGTAGTCTTAGCTACTCGGAGGCTGAGGCAGGAGGATTGCTTGAGCCCAGGAGTTTGAGGTTGCTGTGAGCTAGGCTGATGCCATGGCACTCTAGCCCGGGCAACAGAGTCAATTAAAGTAATATATTATAGCAGCAGAATAAAAGACAAAATCCACATGATCATTCTAATAAATGCAAGAAAAGCATTTGTCAGAATTCAACACTGCTTCATTATAAAAACACTCAAAAAACTAGGACTAGAAGGAAACTTCTTCAACAAGATGGAGGGGCACCTATGAAAAACCCACAACATAACATCTTATATTATTTGATGGTGGCAGACTGCTTTCCCCCTAAGAGCAAGACGAGGAGGCTGTCTGCTCTCACTACTGCTGTTCAGCCTGGTGCTGGCACTTCTCGCAGGGCTGTAAGGTAAGAAAATGAAAGTAAAGACATCCAGATTAGAAAGGAAGAAATAAAACTATCTCTCTTTGCAGATGACATGATCATGTATGTAGAAAATCCTAAGGAATCACCAAAAAACTATTAGAAATAATAAACAATTCAGTAAGGTTGCAGGATTCAAGAGCAGTATACAAAGTTCAGTTGTATTTCTATGTAGTATGGTAGCAATGGGTGAACTGAAAAGGGATATTAAGAAAATAGCTCCATTAAAAAAAGAATAAAATACTTAGGAATAAGTTTAACAAAAGTGCAAAATTTTTACTCTGAAAACTATAAAGCATTGCTGACAAAAATTAAAAGACCTAAATAAATGGAAAGATAGTCCATGTTCATGGATTAGAAGACTTGTTGCTAAGATGGCAGTACTTCCCACATTGATCTACAGATTTAATGCACTCCCTGTCAAAATCCCAGCTGACTTCTTTGCAGAAATTGACAAGCTCATCCTAAAATTAATATGGAAATGCAAAGACTCCAGAATAGCCACAACAGTCTTAAAAAAAAACAACAAAGTTGGAGAACTCACACTTCCCAATTACAAAATAGACTAAAGCTATGCTAATCAAGACAGTGTAGGACAATATAAGGATAGATATATAGATCATGGAATAAAATTTCTAATCCAGGCTGGGTGCAGTGGCTCATGCCTATTATCCTAGCTCTGTGGGAGGCCTAGAGGATTGCTTGAGGTCAGGAGTTCAAAACCAGCCTGAGCAACAGCAAGACCCCATCTCCACTAAAAATAGAAAAAATTATCCAGGCATGGTAGCGCGCACCTGTAGTCCCAGCTACTCGGGAGGCTAAGGCAGGGAGGGTTGCTTGAGCCCAGGAGTTTGAGGTTGCTGTGAGCTATGATGATACCACTGCACTCTAGCTGGGGTGACGGAGTGAGACTCTGTCTCAAAGAAAAAAATTGTGAATCCAGAAATAAACCCTTCACATTTACTGTGAAATGATTTTCAGCAAGAGTGCCAAGACAGTTCAATGGGGGAAAGAATAATCTTTTCAATAAATTGTGGCAGGGCAACTGGAAATCCACATGCAGAAGAATGGAATTGGACCACTTACCATGTACAAAACTTAAAATAGAACAATGACCTAAATGTAAGAACTTAAAACTATAAGACATTTAGAAGAAAACACAGGGGTAAATCTTTGTGATCTTGAAATAGGCAAGCGTTTCTTAGATAGAACATCAAAAGCACAAATAACAAATGAAAAAGGTAAACTGGATATCATCAAAATTAAATATTTTGTGCCTCAGAGGATACCCTCAAAGTGAAAAGATGAGCCACAGGAGAAAATATTTGTATATCATATAAACCTGATAAGGACTTATATCTAGAATATATGAAGAACTCTTACAACTAGGAGCAAAAATAAAAATAACTCAGTTATGTTAATAAAATGGACAAATGATCTGAGTAGACATTTCTCCAAAGAAGATATACAAATGGCCAAAAACACATGAAAAAGTGCTCAAAGTAATTAATCATCAGGGAAATGCAAATCAAAACCACAGGGAGATACCACTTCACACCCATTATGATAGCTATAGTAAACACATAAATGTCAACAAGAATGTGGAGAAATCAAACTCTTATACATTGCTGATGGGATGTAAACAGGTACTTTGGCAATAAGTTTGGCATTTCCTCAAAATGCTGAATAAACATAAACTTACCATGTCACTCAGTAATTCCATTCCAAGGTATATACCCAAGAGAAATAAAAATGTGTGGTCATGGAAGGACTCATGCACAAATGTTCATAGCTACATTATTCAAATGGGATATGTTTTTCTTTTAGAATAATTGAGATAATGTGCATTAGGCTTAAAACTTATTTCTTTTCTTTCCTAGGGATGAATTTAATATTAAAGTTCTTCAAGCTTTTGTAGAACTCCATGAGTTTGCCGATCTCAACCTTGTACAAGCCTTAAGGTTAGCATTTGATTGTATGTGGAGTGTGGACCAGATGGGGAGGGCCACAAAATTGCTGCCTGAGTAGTAGTCGTTGTTAATTCACTCCGGGCAGCTCAGTGGGAGCTGTAGGAGTCTCTGCAGACATTGGCTCTTGTTCCAGATGCTGCTGCTAATGTTGCAGGACATTCAGCAGCCCTAGACAGAAAGCAGGACACACGCTCAAGGATAGGTGTCATACTTTCCTCATTGTGACCGCTGGTTCTGCCTTCCATTCACAATTTCCTTTTCTTCATCTTTAATGATATTTGGCAGCCGTGTCCATGCTTTTTTCCCATGCTCTGTATAGTGTGGTTTCAGCTCTGTGCAGGCCCACTTCCTGCCAGATTTGGCTTCAAGTACCAAGTGCATGGTTGCCCCAAGTGTGTGAGGGAGGCTGTAGGCTGCCCACCATAGGAGGCCACTTCTAGTCCCATCTTGTCCAAGGAAAGCCGGCTTCCCTGTCTGTCATCTGGGGTAGATGGAGGAGGATGGCCCTCAGACACCCTCTTGTGGCCCTGTTATGGCTTCTATGGTGCATTCCCTGGACACCCCTCAGGCTGCCATTCCTGCACTGCTGAAACAAAGTCTTCTTATCTCCTTCCTTGGTGTCCAGTGGGGCCTCGTGGGCTCTTCATCTGTTCTGGTCTTGATCCTGAGCTATCACCCAGCAGCAATCAGGGCCTGGCTTGAGGGGTGGGGGTAGGGGAGGAGCAGAGCCTTTGCTGGGAGCCACCCCTGCCTGTTCTCTGGCTGAGGAAATCATGGCTGCCATGTCTAGTTAGTGGTCTCAGAATTTCTCCCCATACTCTGTTCTAGTTTACGTGGCCTTACCTCAGCTGCGTACTGAAGTGTTGGCAGTGTTTCTGTGTGACCCTTGTGACATGCTCAGCAGCTCAGCCTGGGGCTGAATGGCACTGATAGTTAGCAACAGATGTGAAGCCTGCAGCCATAATTCAAGTTTATCAGATTCAGTTTTGAAAGCTGTACATCCAGGGAGAAGTGCAGGCCTGGTGAGTCTGGGAGGTGTGTTCAGCATGGCCATTGTAGCTGTGATTCATTTCTTTTTGTTTGTTGGTCTCTGGCCCAGAGCCAAAGAAATTCCTAATAAATCCCACAGGTGTTGAAATCTGGCGCAGCCCTGCAGTAGGCCGGGTGAGGGCACAGGGGTGGGGAAGGGGGGCAGGTCCTCTAGTCTGAGGAGCTGCCCTAAGGATTTTGGCTTTTACTCTGAGAGAAATCTGTGAGGGGCAGAGGGCAGGCAGGCTGACTTAGAGCACATCGCCTACTGTGGGGTGCAGCAGTGGACAGGACCAGTGCTTTGCTGGTGAACATGGGTCAGAGAGGAGGTGAGTCAGGGATGGCCCCAGAGTGGCTGGCCCAAGAGAGCAAAGGACGGACAGCCATGTGGAGTTGGAAGGCTGTTGCTACAGGCTGGGCCAAGGAGATGGATCCTGGCTGAGGGGGTCCTGAATGTGGCTGGAATCCCAGGAAGAGAGAACAGAGGAAGGATGCTAGGGAGCAGCCCCATTTAAGGGACTTGCAGAGGAGCAAGAGCCCCTGCAGGGATGGGAGCATGTCCTCCCATCTGATCATTGGCAGGATCGATATTTTAATACTGCGGACAGCGCAGAAACTTAATTGGAGCCCTTAGGTCTACCCTGAGCCCCAGTCCTTGTGTTAAATCTGCTGCAGCGTCAGTTGTTGCTGAGCAGCTGGTGTGTGAGGTCATGGCTAGCCGTGGGGACCAGCAGGGAATAAGACAGGCTGCAGCCCCTGCCCTGGGGCTCCCAGCCAGGGAGTGGCAGGTAGTAGATGGAGGGACTTGGTGGTGGTGGGTAACAGAGAAGGGGGTGGGGGTTGCAGTTCTAGGCAGGGCAGCCACAGGAGACCTCGGTAAGCAGGGCCTATCTGAGGACGGGAGCATCTGCAGCCTAGGTCTGAGATTGGGGTGTGTCTGCCCAGCAAGGCACCTGTCGGTGTGAATGGGGCCTTGGAAGCCATTCTGTCAACTATGGCTTTGCCCTGTGAGTGAGAGTCCTGAGAGGGGAACATGGTCCTGTCAGGACTGCATGGTGTGGCAAGGCTCTGGTGATCACCTGACAGGAGCAGATGGTGATAGAGAAGTGCAAGGGTCTTGGACGTTTATTTTAAGGTGGAAGCAACAGGCCTTGCTGCTGAAATGGTTATAGTCACAAAAAAGGATGGACAATCAGTAAACGTGTCTTGGATTGTTGAATGGAAGGAGACTGAGTCCTTCTTTTCCTTCTCAGCTCTGTGCCCCTCCATCCCCCTACCAGAGCTGTACCCCAGGCTGGGAAGAAGTTGTGCTTTGTGCCATGAGGCTGGATCGGTTCTCATGCACAGTCATTCCATAAGGTTTTTGTTTCTCTGCAGGCAGTTCTTGTGGAGCTTCAGACTTCCAGGGGAGGCTCAGAAAATCGATCGCATGATGGAGGCTTTCGCTTCTCGCTACTGCTTGTGCAACCCTGGCGTCTTCCAGTCCACAGGTCAGTGCAGAGCTTGGGCCTGGGCCCCTCATTGGCCAAAGCTTCTGGGTCTGGAAGATGGGGCCCCCGGCAGGCAGAGTCTTAGCATGTGTTTCCAGAGACCTGCCTTCCCCTAGGTGGGACAGGCCTGCCTATGGCCACTGGCCAGACCTGCTCACACTCACAGGAAGCTGCCACTTCAGAGGATGGGCCTGTGAGATCAAGTGCCTCCTGCCAGGTGTCCTCAGCAGGGTGTGCCTGCAACACACATGGGTTTCCACATTCTCTGCATGTGGCTGAGCCTCCTGATGTCTTCCTCTGTGTTGTAGACACGTGCTATGTGCTGTCATTTGCAATCATCATGCTCAACACCAGCCTGCACAACCACAACGTGCGTGACAAGCCCACGGCAGAGCGATTCATAACCATGAACCGCGGCATCAATGAGGGCGGGGACCTCCCTGAGGAGCTGCTGAGGGTGAGTTCCAGCAGGAGCCTGCTTGTGAGCTGCGTCTTGGGAGGAGATTTAATCTTCAGGATTATCAAATTCTATGAAAATCGGCAGCACCAGTCTGTTGCCCTAAATACATCTTTCTAGAGTCTCCTTACCACCCTGGTTCTGCTGAGTTTTATGCCAGTTCTGCACTTGACAGAAAGGAAGGATGGACCCTTCTCCTCTGTTTGAATTGCTGACTTTGCTGGTTTTTTCTTCTTTGCAGAATTTGTATGAAAGTATTAAGAATGAGCCATTTAAAATCCCAGAGGACGACGGGAATGACTTGACACACACCTTCTTCAACCCTGACCGGGAAGGCTGGCTCCTGAAGCTGGGTGAGCGGCTTGGCTGAGCGGGACCTGGGCTGCAGCCCCTCAGCCCATGGCAGCAGCCCCAGAGGGGTTCCTCCCAAGCTCATCGTAGCGAATGCCCCTAACCACATGCAGAGACGATAAAAAGAAAATGCAGTTAAGCCAGTCCACTCTTGGTATCCTCATGTCCCACAACCGCTGACCGCTTCTCTGAACTGTAGCATCTCAGAGCGAGGCCACCCTCGCAGCATCTGTGGCAGAGAATAATGCCTAGGCTGCACGACCCATCCCAGAAAACTGCTAAGTTAGTGTCCAGACAAATCCAGAGCAGTTTTCTGTATGAGAAGCAAGTGGACTTATCTCCAAAGAGCCTGTGTGCCTTTCTTGTGGTTTGGCGTGGCTGTGATTTCTGACGCGTGGTTTAAATGTGCCTTCTTGTTGTTTTCCTTCTGCCTGTGGCTCCCACCTTTCTGTTCTGTGACGGGCTGTCCCTGCTTGTCCTGCGTTAGGAGGTACGTACCCAGTGGCTTCCTGCCCCTCCCTCAGCAGCTCATCCCTCTCTCGGTTTCTCTCCCCCACGTTGGTCTGTGTGAAGCTCTGATCTGTGGCTGCCATTCATCTGATCCATTTGGCTTTGGACTTGCTGGGGTCAGCGTCGTGCACGGTGCGGTGAATGCAACACCCACCCCCAAGAACAGGGCCGAGAGTGGCAGGGACCTGGAGCGCATGGGAACGCCGTGTGGGAACAGGCTTGCCCCCCCTTGTCTTTAGGGTCACAGCAGCGAGAAAGCTGGTCACCAGCCCTGTCCCTGCAGCACCACCAGTCACCCCTCATGCTAACTAGCTGTGCATGTTTGCACCCTCCTATGGAAAGATTGGGAATGTTCTAAAGGCTTCCTCACCATTGACAAACCAGATGGCTTTTATACTTTATGGGCAATTTTAGGAATTTTTAGGGTTATTTTGACTTGGGTGGGGCGGGTGGGGGGAGATTTCTGCCTTACACTGACAGGAAAGATGTGACAACTGTCTTTTACCCAAGCACTTCCAAGAACAGATTGTTGCTATGTAGCATCTCAGACACAAGAGCTCGAGAATTCTGGTGTCTTTTAATTTTACTGAGGGAGGAACGGACATGGCATGATGATAATGTGATAGGCACAGTCCTCCTTTAACCAACAGTATGGGGTGTGCCCCACAGCTCTGCCGTTCCCATGAGAGTCTTCAAACCTGGCCATTGCTCTTTGGCCTTTTCTGGCTATGCTGAGGTTTAGGGGAGTTCTGGATGTTTGCCTAAAAACCTAGTACCATGGCTAGTACCATGGCCTTGGACTTGGGTGCTTGAGTGACCTTAGATCTATACCTTATTCAAATCTCGTCACACCCGTGGGCCTGGAGCGAGAGGAGGGATGCGTCAGAACACCGGCAGTTTTGCACAAAGGCTGGAATAGGTGGGATGTTTGCCAGATTCAGTGCCTCCCTTCTGTTTCCCATGGTGCCTACAAGTGTCCCCTCGAGGGACAGTGACACTGTCAGCCTGCCTGGCAGCTAGGGTGGCCTCAGTTTTGCCAGGGAGGGGGCTGGCTGTAAAGACATAAATGAGTGAATGAAAGGAAGGCATGACAGAGCCTGTGTTGTCTAACCTACTCCCGGACGAGGGCAAGGAGCACAGCAGGAGCTGCTTCTGCATGGGGTTGGGGCAGCCTCAGCAAGCAGGTGGCTGCTCTGTGGCACCAGTTCCTTTGGGCCCCCTCTTGCCTGGGCAGCTTCTGTGTCCACTCTGTTCTCAGGAGTTAAGTCCAAGACCAAATGCTTGCAAGCTGTCACCATCCCTAGAGCAGGTTTCC
Source organism: Lepilemur septentrionalis (assembly GCA_963573855.1). Classification (NCBI taxonomy): domain Eukaryota; kingdom Metazoa; phylum Chordata; class Mammalia; order Primates; family Lepilemuridae; genus Lepilemur; species Lepilemur septentrionalis. The sequence goes on from CAUYMX010086467.1 coordinate 35,712, forward strand.
CAGCTCTCTGGTGCGCTGGATTAACCAGTGCTGGGTTTTCTTTCCAGAGCTTCTGGGTACCCAGAGATGCTTCTGCCCATGGGCCTCCTCCCAGCTGTGCGAAGGAGCTAAGTTGTTGGCACCAAAGCGCAGGCCCTGCCACTAGATGGCCAGGTGGTGTCGGTCCGCAAAAGGCTGGGGAGGCAGCAGAGGTACCAGAAGCCAATTCTGAAGGCTCATTGGGTCAGCCCCAGGTGTGGTCCTGCTCTGAGGTCCCCGGAGTCCCTCCCCAGCACAGGGCTAGTACAGCTGGGGCACGGCCTTGGCTAGAGGCATGAGATGGGTGCAGAATCTAGAATGTGTTTCCAAGCATGTACTCAGAAGTGTAATCCAGCTTTAATTGAATTCTTACTGTAAACTGAATTTTAGAGTAGGTCGTCTTTTTTTCTTTTTCTTTCTTTCTTTTTTTTTTTAAGAAACAGGGTCTCATTCTCACCCAGGCTGTAGGCTGGAGTGCGGCAACACCGTTGTAGCCTCCCAAATGACTAGTGCTACAGGTGTACCATGCCTGGCTAATTTTCCTGTTTTGTTTTGTTTTTTAAGAGATGGGGGTCTCACTATGTTGCCCAGGCTGGTTTTTAATTTTCTGGCCTCAAGTGATCCCCATGCCTTGGCCTACCAAAGTGCTGGGACTACAGGCATGAGCCACTGCGCCTGGCCCCGTAGGTGGTCTTTTGAAAGACCTGAATGCTTTGCCAGAGCATAGGAGCATTGTGATGTGCACAAGTGTAGCTTAGGATTGTCAAATAATTTAAGACACTGAGTTTTGACAACCAACTGTATTGTAAACATAGGATATGGTCAGAGTTGAGCTGAGAAACTTGAAGAGAAAAGGTAAATGGGTATGACTGTTCATGCATATGTACACGTGTTGCACACACCTCAGAACAGCAATGAAAGTAAAGGGAAATTTACAAAGAGATGGTGGACGGTGGGTTTTATACCATTTAAGAGAAGCCAGACTCCTGTCTACAGGTGAGAGTGTTGTGTGATGTGGCCAGAAACACATGTGAACAGAACCTGCTGTGGCTCTAAGACCGAGGACCTCACCCTGGCCTTGCTGGGCCCAAGTCTGAGCTGAGAGGGTGCCTGGGCTGCACTGGGCTCTGGGGGTGGCCTAGATGACACACCTTAGTCTGGGCAACTGCAGCCCCAGCCTGTGGGGCTCCCCTGGCCCCGAAGACTGGACAGGGATTGGGCTTTTCAGACACACTGCTTGACTCTGGTACAGTGTGAGGCCAGAGCCCGGGGTGGAAGATGAGAGGCCTTTCTGGGAAACCCCCTTACATGGGGCCAGACCGTGTACAAGTGAGCAGAATGCGCAGACCAACCCTTAATCATCCACCATGAAAGCGTGAAAGAGAAGAGCAGGTGCTGGACAGAGATAGGGATGCACAGCCTAGGGGCTCTTGGCCACATGTTCTGAGAATTGGAGGCTGGCCATAGAGTGTGGGTCTCATTTGAGCACAGTGGGGCCCTTTGGGGGCTTCAAGCAGGGAGACGTCAATGCATGCTTTTCAAAAGATGTCTCTAGCTACTGTTTGGAGGACAGTGGCCTGGGCACCAGCACAGCTAGAGAAGGGCCTGCTGTGGAAGTCTCTGGAAGGAGACAGAGGTGGTGGTGACGGATGTCAGGGTGGTGGAGGTTGCTGTCAGCTGATTCTACTGTAGCATCTTGGGGCTGGGAGCAAGCGTCTGAAAAGAATCAGCGTTGTCCTCCTGTTCCCATGGTCTTAGGGGGACGTAGAATGCCTCTTTCTGTCCCCATGTCTCTCATGTCACTGGAGGACTTTGGGACAAGGCAAAGTTGCCCAGAGGGTCTCCTCCTGCCCCTGGACTGGACCTCCCTGTTATGCTCCAGCAGACCTAGGAGAATTGATCGCCAAAGGCTGGCATGAATCATGAAGCCCAAGATGAGATCAAAGACACAGGTGACCCTGGGGGCTGTAGGCCTTGCGTGCCCAGCCTGTGCTAGGTCTCCAAGGGCATGAATAGGATGGGCCCCATGCCATGGGGAGCAGAGGGTTCTAGTGGTGAAGCTGCACACAGGTTTGGGGAGCTGGAGCCCAGGCCAGAGGTCAGGAGAGATGTTGGCAAGAAGGAATTTTGCTCCAGGCTGGAGGAGTGTCCTGAACAAAGGCCCTGTGGCATGAAGGCATGAGCTAGGGAGCTCAGAGGGTCTGAGGGCCAGGGAAATGCAGCGGCAATCTCAGGAGGGATGTGGTCAGATGGATGTTTGGACAGACCCTCTGATAGGTGGAGTGGGATGCTGGTGAGGATAGAGCCACATGGCAGGTCTGTCTGGGGAGAGGGAGGGGCAGCTGGATGTGTTTTGGTGGTTGTGGCCTATAGTAGGCTGCCTTAGGCCATTGGAGGGGCTGAGGAGTGTGAGACAGGGTAAGGGGGCCGCAAACAGCTGCAGAGATGACCCTCCACACTCCAGCACTGCCAGGCCAGGGACACTTCCCTCCTGCAGCTGGTCATTTCCTCACCCTGGGTCTCTGCAAACCAAAGCCCAGTCAGAGGCCAGGGAAACCCCCACCTGAGCCCTTGGGACATCCAGCTTCCAGGGATTATACCTGACACCCCTCACGTTTCCTGGTGATGGCATGGCCCTCCTGCTAGCCTGTCTTCATGCCTCAGCTCCCGTACCAGGCTCCATGTGGGGAGGGCCTCTGACCCACGGCCCCCAAGGGCTCCTCTCGAGCTTGCTTGTTGTAGAGAAAGGCACCATGGGAACTGTGAGGCAGGAGAGCCTCCTCTTACCTAGTACCCAGACAGCACTTGGATTTGTTGCCATGAGCATGTTTTTCTCTTTGAATTATTTAAACAAATCAAAACTTCATGTCAGAAGCAAGGGCTAGCAGTTGAAGTCAGTTTGACTGTCTCTGAATATTTAAGGGTAAAAGAGATTTCTTTTCCCGCAGTAAAAAGAGTAGGTATAGATGAGCCGTGTGTGTGTGTGTGTACATGTGTGCTCCAGATCTTGTTAAAAGATTAATTCAATCTAATAATTCCCTGGGCTGAGGGGTAATTGATTTTGATGGATCCCAGGGCCGCCCAAAGCACTCAGTAATGTGATAACCACCCTGACGTAACAGGATTAAGCCCTGGATGGACCCGGGTGAGCCGGCACTGACTTCATCATGTTGTCATTTCATGTGGGGAAATTACGCCCATCCACTATGACTAACCCTTCCAGGAAGCAGATCTGAAAAGCCATTGTGTCACCAAGGGTGCCCCCCGGTACTGTGAGGGGGCACCTGTGCAGGCCTGGGTGGGGGTGCATGCGGGGCCCACTCGACAGCCAGGCCACACAACTCATCTGGGACTTTGCTGACTGCAGTCAGAACATCGAAGGATACTTATGCAAGCTTGGCTTCTGGTGGCCTTTCTGAAAATGCAGTAGTTTGTGTAGGTCCTGGGCCCCCCTTTCTGGGCCCTCGGGCCCTTGTAACACGGATCTCCTGACTCATGAGGCCCTTCTGCTTCTAGGAGGGCGTGTGAAGACCTGGAAGCGCCGGTGGTTCATCCTGACAGATAACTGCCTCTATTACTTTGAATACACAACAGTAAGTAAGGGCCAACCTGCCTAGTCCTCCTCATAACCAGAGCCACCCCTGTGCTGGGGGACCCTCAGGCTAGTGACCTGCAGTGGGTCCAGCAGTGCACCTTTCTCTTGCAGGATAAGGAGCCCAGGGGAATCATCCCGTTGGAAAATCTCAGCATCAGGGAGGTGGAAGATCCCCGGAAACCTGTAAGCTGCTTCCTTTTGCAACTTCTCTCCTTTCAACCAACTGGGACCCACACTCACTGGCTGCACGAGAACCTTCCCCTAGGGCCTCTGTGATGGCCTCTCCTCTCTTTCTTTCTCCTCCAGAACTGTTTTGAGCTTTATAATCCAAGCCACAAAGGGCAGGTCATCAAAGCCTGTAAGACGGAAGCGGATGGCCGCGTGGTGGAGGGGAACCATGTGGTGTACCGGATCTCCGCCCCCAGCCCCGAGGAGAAGGAGGAGTGGATGAAATCCATCAGGTGAGTGCGGGGCCTTGGCACAGGGTTCAGATGCAGAGGGGGAGACTGGGCATGAGTGCACCTGCCTGAGGACACAGATGCTTCAGTGTGCAAGAAGTGACCCTTCTGCCTCCAGAGACACCCAGGAGGCCTGGGCTGCTGAAGCCGCCTCACAGCTCAGAGTCTGTCTTATTCCAGGAACCTCCATGGGTAGTGGGAGAGAGGTTTGTGCTCCCCTTGGCCAGCGCCATTCTCTGACTTGACCTGCTTGTTTTCCTTTTTCACCAGGGCGAGTATCAGTAGGGATCCCTTCTATGACATGCTGGCAACAAGGAAACGAAGGATTGCCAATAAAAAATAGAGCATTCCCGGCTTGAGCAGGTGAAAGTAAAGACCCAAACCCCACAGCAGACAGTGACTGAGGCTTCCCCGAGATGCCTTGAGCTGCCGCTCCCTGAGATGGTGTGGCTGGGAGGTGGTGATCCTGTGGGTGCTCGCAGCTTCTCCAGAACGAGCACCCACGGCGCAAACTGCATATCCCGAAGCCTTGTGCTCTGTGGTCTGGGATTGGGTCAGCTTCAGGAGGACTTACTTCCTGCGACTATTGGTGCCCACAGACGGGGGTGTCCACACGGCGCCCCCTCCCCACTTTCTCAGCAGCAGCGCCTGCTGGTTCAGCTGAGAAACCTGTGCAGATGCGGGATGCGTTTCCATAGGCGGGAGCCTTGTCTGAACTGTGCCAAACGTGCTCGCTCATGGCAGTGTTAACTGTTCTAGAAGCCGCTGTTTTATATCAAAACAGGAAAGGAAAAGCTACCGATTTTTTATTCAGAATTTTTTCTCAGATATATAGGATTATAGCTTTTATATGCCTTTTTATATCCTCAAATTATAACAAGATACTTTCTAACAGTAGTATTTTTAGAATGGCAGCTATAAAGTTAACTCTTGGACATAAGTATATACTGTGCACTGAAAAAACATACACACACACACATATATATATATGTATATATATATATGTGTATGCAGCACCCAAAGGGCGGGCTGGGGGCACTTGCACTTGGGTGGAAGCTGGTGCGGGGCCTGTGGGGGGCCACTGGGGAGGGAGGCGCCCCGGTGTCCTGAGGAGGCTTCAGTGTGCTTCAACTCAGACTTTTTGGCCCCACAAATACTTTCTAAAGAAACAAATCATTAAAATACGATGATTATGGTTTGGGGGTGTTCATCCCGTAACTGCTGAATCCTAGGAAACAGTGTTTTTCCCTGGACACAGATTGTCCATATGTTGAATGACATGTAACTGCTCATATTTGACTGTTTTTGACCCACACAAACGTGTCATATGGTTCATCTGAACACGTGGGTCAGACCAGCTTTTGACCCCATCCGTCGCTATTTAAAGCCTTGGGCCAGATGAGTTTTTTTACTGACCTTATAATTTGACCAAATTTCTTAATGTAATGAATAGACACATAAGTAACTAGAAATTCAGTCTTACTCCTCTTATAGTTCACCAGGTCTTCATAGATTTGCTCCCCCCGTCAGCAGGGAAAGAGCGATCTGTGGGTGCAGCGGTGTGGCACTTAGGGTTTCTGTGAACAGTTAGAACCCCTGATATAGACAACAGTGGTGGAACTTGCAAAGTGCCACGCCCAGGAGGTGGTCAGGTTGCCATGGCCTAGAGTAGCAGGTGCTCGGTATGTCTGCTGAAGGGACGCTGGATCTGGCCCTGCAAATGGACACGCCACGAGGCTGGACGACGGGGTGCCGTGTGCTCAGGCTAAGACGGCTGGTGGCAGATGCCACATTCTATCAGGAGCTTTATTTCCACTTTGCAGACTCCCGCGTTAACACATAGGACCCTCCTTGCATGCGAGGGCTGTTCAGTTGGTGGATGGCTTTCCCCCACAGAACTCCCCTCCCTGCCCTGTGTAGACACACACCTTGAACGTGCACCCTTTGGAGGCCCTTTGTGCTCTAGTGCAAAATGAAAGTCCAGGAGAGAGAACCTCAGACTGGATGCACTTAGGTTCATTCTAAACAGAAGCAACTATTCCCGTGAGTTGCCTCAAGCGGGAGCACTTGCCTCCACGCAGCTGACCCTGGCGTACCTTTAAGTCACACTAGAGTGCAAAGGGGTCCAAGGCCGTAACTCTCCATCATGCAAGCTGAAATTTTATTTTTTTGGTTCATTCCCAAGTTTCTAGGCTTTGCTACTGTACTGATACCTCAAATTTGAAACTTTAGTTTTTGAGAAAGGCAAGTCAGGAATCTTGAGATGTCTGACTGGTATATATGCAACTCTGGCCTCCAGTCTTCCATGAAAACGGCAGCTCTGCCTGGACCCCCAGACCAAACACTGATGACGGGCTCCTTAGGCAGTGCCCACCCCTCAGGCTGGCCCCACACCCAGGGTGGGCCCAGTGCCAGTTCTGTCAACATGTCACACGAGGACAAGCCATTTCCTTTCTCCTGACTGTCCAACCCAGGTATAACCCTGAGGATGCAGAGCTTTCAGTCTTTGGGGTATTGGAAGAAGTGAGCATGAACAAGTCACGTGATAACGGCTTCTCTGCTATGGGCGTCTGTGAACATGCTTTACCCAGGAGCGCTGCAGGAGGCCGTGGTGCTTAGAGTCTAGGTAACGTGCCATCAAAGGGCGTTATGTGAAATCGCCTAACTCCAGGTTTTGTTATGACAGTATTAACACACAGGGCACACAGCCATCATGCCTGCTGAGCCCTCAGGCACACCTGGTCCAGAACACTCGCCAGTCAGGTACTGTGTGGGACTGGCCTCTACCAAGGCTGCCCTGAAGCAGGATGGCTACGCCATCCCTCACGGTGCGTGGGCCTGGTTTTGTTGCCCAAGCCTCAGTGTGATCCATCATGGCCAGCTGCGTCCCCATCTGGATGTCTATGCAGTGCTTGAATTATTAGTCCCAGCTCTGGCCAAAGACAAACTTTCCTCCAGAGATAAAGGGCAGTGGGCAATGAAGAGGAACCCTGAGTGGGAGAGGGTGGCTTCCACAGCTGCTCCAGCCTGTCTGGCTAGGCCCTGGCTAACATCTGAGGTTTAACTGGACTGACCCTGGACCCAAACAAGCAACGATGTCTTTAGGGCCACTGAGTGTTTTTGGGTAGTTTAATGTGGTACCAAACTGGTTCAAAATAGGAGCTATTTATAGATGAAGCAGCACTTAATGCTTCATATAAAGCAATGCATATTTTTAAACTTACAGATGCATATATCTACATAGATGTGCTTTGCTGAGAAGTTAGGTCTGTTGTAGACCAGAAACCTAAGTTGTGATTTCTCATTTTCTTATTTTTTCTTAGAAAACGTTTCTATTTACAGTAAATATAGTAATATGTAAATAATGTACATATATATTGACTTCTGGAGTGTGTGTTATTCAGTGTATATACTCCCATAACTTGCATGGAGAAATATCCTGTATCAGATATTTGGTTGTAAAGTGAGCAGTAAGACTGGGTGGTGTATGGCTGTCAAAACTCTTGCAAATACTGTGTTCACTAAATAAAAGTCATGTATTATGAAAACAAGTTTGTCTGCAACTTGGTTCTTTCAAGTAGAGATATCATTGGGTGCAGCAAACTGTTTCCCTCACCCAGCCCCAGGGTTGGTGCCAACTAAGGGACTGTGGCAGAGGCTTTGCTGGTTTCAGGAAAGTGAGTACAGACAACAGGAAGGAGTCTGGAAGCAGATGGTGAAAACAGCAGTAAACAGACACACAAAGTATGTAATTTGCTGCCATTTATATACTATATAAATTTTACATGCTGAATATTTACAGTGGGGCAAGTGCTTTTGTAATCTTTAAAAAAACAAAGATCAAACTTTAGACATCTCTGAACAACACGAACTGTATAAACCATACAGATTATTCAGATACAAACTGTATTAAATACAGTTTTCCCCACTCCATCTCCTGATGCAGGACCAGTGAATTATAAGTGTATCACAGTTTGATAGCATATCCATATTAAAAATAAAATCACAGTATGATTTTGTCTGTAACTAGAAACTTTAAGGGACCAAGCTGACAACTCAGACTCCAATATCATACAGTCAAGACAAAAGACACTGTATAAAAAAGTGTTATGTAATAAAAACATTCTGTAGGCTTTACAAATAATGTTTGGGTTATACATTCATAATGTGAATACTCATCATAACTGGGAAATTGATTGAACAGTTCCACAAAGTTCAAAAACAGAACTTGTCTATAAAATACATCTTCAAATCTTGAATACAACTAAAATATGAAGCAAATTAGTTTCTAGTATCAGACAATACAGAAAACGCTGCTCTCGAAGTGTAGTTGAGAGCTTATGAATTTTTAAATAAGTCTTTAAATTAAATATACACACTGTCAGTTTGTACTTTTAACAATTCCATGGTTTCCCGGTTGGTCTTGCACCAGATGTCTAACTTGGAGGAACATTACATGAAATACAAGTAATCAACCTGAGTCTGTAATTAAGCAGCATTTGAGATGTTCTATTCCAGGGCATTATTTTCATTGTGATTTATATACATGGTATTTTACAATGGTCAGCAGTTGTTGTAGAAAGTGTTCATCCTTTCGGAAGGGTAATTAAGAAAAGGTAAAAACTAAAAAAAAAAGTTCTCCATGGTAAAATCTGTACAATATTTACTAAAGAAGCACCACGCAGATTTGAACAAAGTTATTTTCTATATTTATAATTTAAGCTGGGTTGGGATGGCTTCTGTTGAACATGTTGAATCTGAAAGACAAGGGGCGCAGCGTTAGTAGGCCCAGAGGCAGGAAGCTGGGGCAGAGCCCAGTGAGCCCCAGGGCAGGCCTTTCCTTCCCGTGACACCAGTAACTTATTCTTGGATTCCCTGTCAGCTGGTCCCCAAGGTCTTTGGGGAAGCTCTTCTTCCTTCAAACGGTCATACTTTGCCTTCCTGAGTAGAAATAAGGGAACCTGGCGACACTGGGTGGATGTGCAGAGGGCGCAGCCGGCGGCTAAATGAGGGTGGCACCACGTGCCCGCCTGACCAAACAGCTGCTAATCTGCCTCAATCCTTAAATTGTCTCTTTCACTCAATATCAGTTTAATTCCTTAATTAGGTTTAGGTCTTTCCCTTGAGGACACACTGATAAAGCATGTTAATTAATAGCAAATTACTCTTCTGTAGACAATTCACTTTGAAATTCATTTAAAATCCCCTTTGCTGATTAAATGTGACAGACACATTTGGACAAAATTTCCTTTCCAGGGCAAAATGGTTCATTATCCCCTTTACCTCAGCAAGTGTAGGGTATAAAACTGAATTACTATCTCCCAGGACCAGAGTTAAATGCCTTGAACACAGCCTTGACGCGCAAAGGTTATGCTCTGTCAAGCAGCCAAGCATCATTCGGATACCGCAGGCATTCCACGTGACGCGGCTGCCTGGTCCTGCGCTCAGGGTGACTTCCAAGTCTGGCCTGGGTGCTGCGCCAGCAGCTGGGTGTGTGCGGCATGAGGCACGCTAAGCCCAGGTCTCAGACCGGTGGGTGCTATGGCAGCACAGGAACAGACGGGACGGGGCAAGTGGCAAAATGCAGCCTCCTGGGCTCCTCTCCTAGGACAAGCCAGTTAGGGAGGTCTGGGTGGGGACACGGGCTTCCCCACCTCCACACGCTAATCTGAACATTGTTCGTTCTGATGCTTTGAATGTTGTTGGCTTTTCTTACAATGAGACAAGAGGGAGGAAACGGAGTGACTCCGCCTGAGTTAAGGGACATGGATGTCACCTAGCCAGCAAAGGCAAGGCTGGTGAGAAGAGGCCCAAGCATATATCAGGGGTGAGGTGTGGCCCCAGCCCCTGGGCTGCAGCAGTGCCCCAGGGCTCTGTGTTTTCTTCAAAATTCCTTCATCTGGGTCCCCTCAGGGCCTCCACAAACAATTACGAAATGTAGACAGGAAAACAGCTTACCATAACTAGTGAATTTTTTGTTTTGAGGGCGAGTTTTCAATTACCTAGAAAGCAAAGGTTAAGAAACAGATTTTAATGATGGCTTTGCAAAATTTTAGTGCCTGTACTCTGTGCGCATTAAGTGACTACGGTGAGAATCAATTCTCTCCAGTTTAATGTTAGTGGCCTGAGTTCAATCCCACACGAGGATACTGGCACACACGCTGGCACATGGCACTTCTCCAAGTGTTCCACAGAACACAAGAGTTCACGTGATCACTGAGGGCCGTGGTCCTGGTAAAAGGATGCAGCGAAAGCCACGCCCCGGGAACGAGCCCATCCTCAGCCTGTCACACGTTTTAACATTAGGAAAGAACAGATCTCAGGCCAAAGAAATTAACTGAGAGTGGAACACAGCCAGACAACAGGAGTTTGAAAGAGAAAGGTAAATGGCCAAAGCCCAGGACAGTGGCAGGCCTGGAGGACACTGTCCTCAGCCAGCTGAGAGGGAGGCTCAGGCCCTTCTCAGGACGGGACAGTGCTCACAGCACAAGTGCCAACACTAAACCAGTCATCAGTGCTACTAGATAGGGACAGAAACACAGGGCCCCATCGCTCAGACACAAAGCCTGACAGTAGCACCCCCAAGACACTCATCTACCCGATGCGAGACAAATACTGAGGTTCACGTTCAACCTCCCTCTTCTCTAGACTTAGCATCTCTGGGGGCTGAGCTGCCGTCCACTGTGTCCGTACGACAGAGACCTGCGGCTGGAACGGGAGGTTCTGAAACAATCCTGGGACCCCACACAATACGCAGAACAAGCCCATCTCACTACTTCATCCTCAAGTACCAAGCAAAGGTCAGAAAGGAATCCATCCTCAACAATCCGCTTCCCCAAATCACTGAAAGGTTAATGTGAAACCAGTTTTTAAATGTACATAATAATTTCTTAAAAAACAGAGCAAATGCCAGCTTCCCTTTCTTGCTGGCAACGGTGATTCTTTTCGTTGGCCACAGCAGCCACAGATTTCCCCCAACACTTCCTGGTGTAACTGTTCTTCCCGTTGAGTGCTCCACCCTCACGTTCCTTGGTTCCTTCACAATGACACTCTGGGGACCATTTACCCCTCCATCAATATCACTCGCTGTGTGTGGGCCTCTGCAGGGGACAGGGCTGCTCCCCTTCCCGAGCCTCCCCCTAGAATACATCTCTCAGCTGAGTCCACAGCACAGGCCTCGGGGCAACCAACATGACGTGTCAAAGTCCCTGCCATGATGCACAACACATTTTATTCATACATGTGAACCTCAGACGTCAGGTCAAGAGTCGACAAACATTTTCTGTAAAGGGCCAAATGATAAACATTTTCAGCTTTTTGGACCGCAAGTCTCTGTTGCAACTGCTCACCTCTGCTGAGTAGCAACACCAAAGCAGTCAGACAATGTAAACAAGCCCGGCTATGCTCTGATACAAGGCTACAGACAGTGAAATTTGCATTTCACATAATTTTCAAGTGAAACAAAATAATATTCTTGAGATTTTTTTCCCACCCACTTAAAAATGTTAAAACCATTCTTAACTCACAGGTCATACAGACAAATGACAGGACAAAGCCAGCCCAAGACTTCTGCTCTAGGTCCACTGACTTACCACATCCATTTTAACAAGCTCAGAGTTCCTTTCTGGGGTCAAAGGTCATTGGAAACACTTAGAAGGAGAAGCCAGCCTTAAGTGCAGAGAGCACAAAGGGCTAATGAATTATGAGGGAAGACACAGTTGTGCAAAACAGACACAAGAATCCCAGACACCCAGCAGCCTGGTGGGAGCCAGAGACCCGGGGTGCAGAAGCCTCAAAGGCATCGCTCTGGTGCCGTGACAGCTACGGTTGCTAACGGCCCAGATTAGGAGTTAGGTTATACTCAGAATGCTACAGGCTTAAGGATTCAGGAGAAGAAAGCATACACTACAGAAATATTTCTATCAAAAATGCTTTAAAACCAAAAATTCTGGTCCTTCTTGAGGCAACTACTCAAAGATACCCAGGGCCATAAGTCCCAGAGGGTTGAGTCCGTGGAACTTAGGCCTTCAGTAGGTGCCGAGGGGTTGGCACTCAACAGCCAAGCTACACAACTGAAATCTCACTCCTTGTCGGAGAATCGAGGTTGGATGGAATGGGGCAGGACGGGGACTCTTTTTGACCGTATACTCTTTGATGCCATCGGAGGTTTTTTCCCCTGTGGTGTTAATCACTTTTTAAAAAAATGATTAAAAAATCGTTTCTATCTTCTTATTTCCAAGTATCTCCTCTTACCCTGGCCATACTCAAACAGATGGCCCCTGTTGTCCCTGTTGTCCATCCTTAAATGCTTTGTTTTCTCACGGAAAGGTCCGACCCCTTCCGGAAGCAGCCCATCGGTGAGAAGAAAGCCACCCTCAGACCTCTGGAAACGGTCAACAGTCTCATAGTCGGCGGCCTTAGGTAAGCGTAGTTCTGAATGTTTAAAAAAGTCCTCTGATTTTCTTGAATGTCTCTTCTTTTTTTTCTTTTTCTTTTTGTGTCTGTGGAGGTCGGCATCAGAGCAAACTACTGACAGGTCTGACTCCTGCTGATGCCTGCAGAAGAAAAGCCAGAATTCAAACCACCAGAAAAACAAAGCCCCCTCCAACAGGTCCTGCTCCTTGGCTTTTATACCCACTTTCTGAGGACGCTCACGGTGCAAACAGGTGAAATTCTTATCTAATTAACAATATGTTGTATGTTGTTTGCTTTCAATGTAATAATTTAAGGTCAGGGTCATAAATTCACCAACTTTAACTCCACCACTGAACACTCCGACCACTGCCTTCGGTGTTCTCAGGAGCTGAGGTGGTTGGCCAACCTTCTGCTAGCTTTTCCTGAAACCAGTGTCTGAGGGAAAAAATAATACTGTTGCCACGTGTCTCAGGCACACAGGAGGAAAAGATGCTTATGGTTTCCTTTTCCCACATACGGCTTTTGATAATCTTTTCTCAGGGTTTCAATTTTAAGAGACATCACTAAAATATGTAGTAATTCTGTTCACGCTCATCTGTCCCCTCATGGATAAGACAATCACTAACCAATTTAGCTCTTTAAAAATATAAAAACAAATCTCCCAATTTAACTTGAAATTGAGAAATGGAGACGGAAAAAGCAGACTAAGGCCAAGGAAACAAATGGCGTGTCGCGGACCCCACTCTGGGCAGGCACGCGAACGTTAAGAACTGCGCCTCCCAGCGTCCGCCTACCTCACGGCCACTGCATTTGAAGAAAATAGACACAGAAACACAACTACATCTGACGAGAATATTAACACCGAGTTTGAAGTCAAAGACTCCCAACTTCCCATTTACAGAACACGGCACACTTGATCCTGGAAGTGTTATAAAGCATTAACTGAAAATGGCAATACCATTTTGAAAAATGAGGTTGTCAGGCATTTAACGATACAATGAAATTAAGATACAGCTTAAAAGCAAATTTTTACAAATGTGTAAAAACAGTGAAATCTTAAAACTCACAGAGATGAAAACTACAAATCAAGCAAATGTAACTATGGCATTCACTTCACTTGTTCCTAAGTTGGGTGAGAAGAGACAAGGCCAAGCGAGCTGGCGCGTGAACATGCGAGAACGTGTGAGAACGTGCGAGAACGTGCGAAGGGCGCCGCGAGCTCCCGCCCACCGCCGGGCGCCCACAGCCCCAGCCTCACCTGGAATTGCGATCTCGGTGTTTGTCTTTGGATTTCTTTTTCTTCTTTGATTTTTTGTGCTTCTTCACTTTAGGCTCTTCTAAGGGATCCTTTTGTAAGCTGCTCTGGGCTTTCTTTTCTACGTGACTGTCATTATTTTCTACATTATCATATTTCCTTTTCCGTGACTTTACATTTTCACGTTCGTGAAACCGATCAGAGAGGTTACAACCGTTGTCTTCGGCTCCGAGTGCAATTTTGTCATGTGAGAACTTCTCGGGGTAGAAGGGAAGGGAGTGGGGCAGGCCTGCACGGGGGCTGCTGAGATGGTGCCGTACCTTCTCTTTGGCAGCCACCTCGTAGTCCTTGCGGCTCCTGTAGTAGTCCTTGTGCAGCCGGCCGTGGTGCTGCCCGGCTCTGTCGGGCTCGCGGCCTCCAGGGAAGGGCTTCCACTCCCGAGCCTCCCTGGCTGTGTAAGGAGCGTACCTGTCATGGTAGTACCTGCACTTGTCCCACCTCATTTTATCTGGGTAGTATTTCTCCCAGCCCCAGATGTGTTCACCTTCTGCATGGTGGTACCTGTTCCAGTCCTGGTCAGATCCGCTTCTATTTCGAGAGTGGTGGTAGCCGTACCTGACCAGAGAGTGGCGTTCGCCGGGGCTGACTCTGTCACCATGGTTCAGGTGGTGCTGGCTCCCGTTGCAGTGCTCTGTGGTGTAGCGGTCCTGCCTGGACCGCTCTTGGACATAGGAGCGGCGCTTTCTGTAATAACGGTCCTCAGTTTTGCCCCTACTTTCCTTTGCATGTTCTCCACTGGAAGAACGGGCCCTTCGATTACGATAGTGTCCTCGATCAACTTTTCTCAGGCTACTGGTCTTTTCCTTAATTGGAGAACGATCCCGGACCTTTTGTCCCACCTTACTTTCATCGCATCTCTCTGCACGGCTCTGCTCAGTGTCGCCTTCTAAAGGATCTCCTGTGGTCTTGTCTGGCTGAGGAGAGGGCAGGCCTTCGGTGCACACACCCGCGCTGGCGGGAAGGTCTTCTGCGTCCTTGCCTCTGTCTCTCCCAAGGAAAGCCAGGGCCTGCTGACATTCTCGTCCATCTTCTGAATGTGCCGAGGGAGCTGGGCTCGACTTCTTCACGGTTTCCACTGATACTACATCCTGTGGACTCTCGACTAATGTCCCTTTTACATCTTGGGGTGGTTTGCTCTGATCATCTGTTAAGTCCCCAGGGTCACACAGTTTAGAAAGCTGATCATCGCCTAGAGTATTCTTGTTGGTGTTACAAAGAATGTTGATACCGGACAAAGATTCATCAGGTTTTGCTGAACTGTTTTCAGAGACTTCTTTGGTAGATTTGATGCTGGAGTGAGGAAGTGACAAAATCCTCTTTAACTTGTCGCTGAGACTCTCGACCGTCTCCAGGTTCTCTTCGGGATCATCAGCAGGGCTGCCGGCCTCCTCAACTTCCATGTCCTGCTCCTCGGAAAGGTCCTCAGCTCCAGATGTACTGCAGGCCCCCCGAGAACAAGCAAACAAAGCAACAGTTAGGGACAAATACTTTAAAACATTTATTACTAAATATTTTACACATTTAAATATATTAAGCTTATCATCTGGAAACTTCAAATTTTCTTTCCTTCATAAAATATATGGAACATTTTGTATCAAGCCTACCCCCATCCTATCTTTCAGCAACAATAATTCTGCAGTTCTAGGCTCTTCCTGTTTCCATAAATACTTCCAATTTTTCTTAATAACTAAGTTTAAACAAAAACTCAAAGGATGACAGAGACTCCTGCTGTTCCCCTAGCTCCCTTTCCTTGGAATTTCTCTTAGAGCCTCAGAGACAGAATAGCTACCTGCAAACAGAGCCAGCATCTCCCTGCGTTACTGATAACTGGTGAGGAATCACTGAGGCTCCAGAAAAACTCTCTGTAGTAAGTTAATTCCGCCCTCGATTGTTGTAGAGCTTTTGATATATTCTCACAGATAATGAGAGCTGCCAGGAAACAATTAAAAAACCTATAGTGGTCTCCACTTGTCAGAGGGAAAGTATCTGGGGAGACAACACACACGAAGAAGTCAACACCAAGAAGCCACCCAGAGCACGCACAGGGACTCTCCAGCAGCATGTAAGGCTACACGTGCTTGGGCACAGTCCATACATGGCTTTGTTTATATGACCAACCACGGTAATTCTCATGCACATTAAATCTGAGGACCACTAAGCTAGACCAGGAAAGAAACGAGAGGAAAGTCACTATGCACATGACTGAGCGTTCAAGCTCTGCTATCTTTAAGTTAAACTAGGAATGAGTGTTCTTTGCCTGCAGGTCGACTCCATTCCATGTTAATAATTAAGCCTTCCTAACTGAGCCTTCTCTCAGTGAGGGTACCCCACCTGCCAGGGGCCCTTCAGGGGCCGCCACAGCGATGGGAAGCCCCACTACACTACGGGCAGGGCACAGCCAGCAGTCCCACATGTGAGGGAGTGTCCCCACTCCCACCAGTACTGACAGTCATGGGTGGGAAAACCCCAGGTATGGTATTATTGCAATGGTTTCCACAGATACTAAATTTTCCAGGAATACAACTACTAGGTAAATCTAGACATGGTGGTATTATGATGTGGTCAGAACTTCACCAAAAGCTGTTCACCTTGAGAACAGGACGTCCCGATGGTACTGAGCATGCCAACGCCAGGCCACATTCTGAACTGTCCTGCTCACAGGCAACTTGTGCACAGATGTGAGCACCAGGCTGCGTCACTGTACTTCGCAGCAGAGCAGTCTTGCCTGGTTCTTTGCATATTGAAACAGCTACCACTGCATTATAAATTCCTTTCCTTTATCCCTAACATTATAGTTGGTCAGTATATTGATTTTTTAAGAAATTATGGAAGCAGGTTGTATTACCTGTGAATTTAATTTCAGAATTCTTTGTATTTCTATAAAGTGCAGTCATGCGTCGCATAAAGACTGTTGTCAGTCAACAACAGACTGCACATATGATGGTGGTCCCGTAAGATGATAATGAAGCTGAAAAATTCCCATCGTCTAGCAAACTCTTAGTTATTGTGACATCGTATCGTAAGGCACCACTCACCTGTTTGTGGTGATGCTGGTGTAAACATACCTACTGCACTGCCAGTCGGATAAAAGTCTGGCACATACAATTATGTCCAGTACATAATACTTGATAATGTAGTAGTTACTACATTACTGGTTTGTGTATTTACTATACTTTTCATCATTACTTTAGCACGTACTCCTTCTACTTATAAAAAAAAGTTAACTGTAAAACAGCCTCAAGCAGGTCCTTTGGGGTGTATTCCAGAAGAAGGCATTGTTGTCATAGGAGAGTGGGACAAAACATGGGCGTGGAAGATAATGATATCGATGATCCTGACCCTGTGTAGGCCTAGGTTAATGTGCATTAGTTTTTAACAAAAAAGTTAAAAAATTTTTTAAATAGAAAAAAGCTTATAAAATAAGGATATGAATTATTTTTGTACAGCTGTACACTGTATTTGTGTTTTAAGCTGTTATTTACGAGAGTCAAAAAATTTTTTAAAAATTAAAGTTTGTAGAGCAAAAAAGTTACAGTAACCTAAAGTTAGTTTATTATTGAAGAAAGAATTATTTTTATAAATTTAGTATAAGTATACAGCGTCTACAGAAGTGTGATGTCTCTGGCCACTCACCACTCACTCACTCACTAGAGCAAGGTCCAGCGCTGCAAGCACCATTCATGGCAAGCGCCCTACTTACGTGTGCCTTTTTTTTTTTTTTTTTTTTTGAGACAGAGTCTCACTGTGTTGCCCGGGCTAGAGTGCCGTGGCGTCAGCCTAGCTCACAGCAACCTCAAACTTCTGGGCTCAAACGATCCTCCTGCCTCAGCCTCTCGAGTAGCTGGGGCTACAGGCACGCGCCATCATGCCCAGCTAATTTTTTCTATATATTTTTAGTTGTCCAATTAATTTCCCTCTATTTTTAGTAGAGACGGGGTCTCGCTCTTGCTCAGGCTGGTTTCGAACTCCTGACCTTGAGCGATCCACCCGCCTCAGCCTCCCGAAGTGCTAGGATTACAGGAGTGAGCCACTGCGCCCAGCCCCTTGTCTAGGTTTAGATGTGTTTAGATACACAAACACTTACCACTGTGTTACAGCTGCCTACAGTATTCAGTACAGTTAGGTGCTGAACAGGTGTGTAGCCCAGGAGCAACAGGCCATACCATACAGCCTAGGAGTGCAGTAGGCTGTGCCATCTAGGTTAAGGACACTTTAGGGTGTTAGCACAATGACAAAATCCTCCAACGATGCATTTAGAGGATTGTATAAAGGATACTCAGAATGTATCCCTGTCATTAAGCAAGGCATGACTGTGTTTGCTCCTTGGTAGAGCTGGGCACCCCTGCCTTATAACCTTAATACATCCTCACATACTTGTTCATCATGGAAAAGATTAAACGAGACACCGCTTGGTATCAAATTCAGAAATAAACCAATCACATCCCTAACCAGAAAAGAAACTACGCGGAAGAAGAAAATGTCAGCTTGAGTTTCATCAAGTTTTCAGGGACTCAGTCCCATATACTAAATTTTTTCTTTAGTCTTCTGAAAAGCCAAATAAACACGTTCTTTAGATTATGTTAAGTCAAACCATTCCAGGATTCAAAATGTTCACTATGACTTCTACAGAGTTAAAATGCTGACAGATCCATACGCACTACTGGATTTCCTACTATGCAGTTCACTTCCCTCTAACTTTTTCTTGTTTTACCTGGTTTCATCTGTCGAGCCTTTCACTGCATTGCTAAATTTGCAGGTCTTGAAGATGTTGTCTTCTGGGAGAGATGGCAACAGAGCAGGCATCAACTACAATAAAAAAACAAAGACATTTCAACTCTAGCTGCCAACTCCATGCCTCCTAAAGTCCCGCCAAGGGAACTGCCATAATATGGACTCAAAACAAAAGCTTGCCGCCCCCGCCCCCACCCCCGCCTCACCTTTCCAGGAAGACCATTTGCCTTATAAAAGGGATTTTCTGAGAGTAGAGCAGGCTGGACTTGGCAATCAGCACCATCAAATGGCAGACCATTTTCTTTCGGGTCACTGTCTACACTGTTAGCACCATTTAGAGTAATAGGTTCTTTAAGCTCATGCTGTGAGACCTCATCATCTTCAGCACCTTGGCTAGGAGAGAGGGAGCTCGAGATGGCACTGACACCATTCTCCTTGCCCAGCCCCTTGGGCTCCTCATCAGACTCTTCGGATGACTCAGCGCCATAGGGAACCAACACGCTGGAGTTCAGCTTGGACTTGCCATTCATCACAGGCTTGGAACAGGCTTCGCTCGGGGTAGTAAGTTTTGTTACTTTGCTAGAAACTGACATCGTAGATGTAGTCGAGGTAGACTGTATTGCAGAAGAACTTGTAATGGTAGAAGAGGGAGCAGGCTTGTTAGGGTTCTCCACAGAATTGCTATGAAGGTTAGGCTGAGATGGGCCTTGGCGACCAGGCAACTTGTTGTGAATACTGATAGTGATCTTCTGCTTCTTGGGATGTTCTGGGATAACAGAAGACCTGTTAACTGCCCAGTTTTGAACAGAAGTTGAAGCATTAACAGGATTAGCCATGTTGACATTAGAATTTCCATTAGAGCTTGACATGGAACTGCTTGGTGTGTCTTTCAGTGGTCCAGTCCCATTCAAGTGAGGTGGATTCTGGAAGGAAGAAAACCACAGCCAGGTGAGAGCTCCAGAAACATAGTCTTAGAAACAGAATCCATTTTGGCTTATGGGCCTTCCCATTTTCATGCTTTTCTTTCTTTGACTAACAAGTTTCACATGCCTAGAAATGCCTCCCTGTTCTTTCATCTGTTCCTACCTATGTGTGCCTTTCCTGTACAGGTCCTAGTCTTCTAGCAATTAATCAATAAAGAAAACAAATATGTTTGTCAAAATATAACCCTGAGATCAAATTCTTTCTGTTTCAAATATGACAGGCATGAACAGGCCCCTCTGGGCATAGAGTCACATAAGTTCTCCTTGGTTGGGTTTCCTGGGAGCCCACGCTGCATACAGAAGGAAATGGCAGGAAGCAGGACTCACCACTGGCCTGGGACCAAGGGAAGACGGTCACATGGGCAAAGACAGAACTGAGGCTGCTTCAGGTGCCACTGGCTAAGCCATCACCACCACCACCACCCTGGGATGTCTCCGAGTTCTATGCATGCAGTTCTTTTGCTCAGGTTCCCACTATTGTTGCCATACCCCATGGTGGCTGGTTTACAGATGAATTGTGTCTGACCTCAAATGTCTGAATTAGTTGCTATCTTAACATTGGAAAGCTTCATGATAAAAAACAAACCAACCAAACTCTTGGAAAATCAATGATAGCCACCCCTTTCCACAGGGAATGTGCTCTCTGGTGTGCCAGTGCCCTGATGTCACTCTGAAGTAGGGCCCAGCTCCAGCCCATCGCCTTCCCACTTCACAAAGGCATTATATTTGTGACTCCTACTATAACTCAAATACTGTCTGATATCCATTAAAAAAAAAAACAAAAACATGCAACTAGATAATTCGTATAATTCAAAACAAACTGAGAAACCATTAAGATTCTGCAGCACAAATGACACAGACTATTCTAAGATACAGACGACTGTACACAATCACACACGTAAGTCCGGCCAGACTTTACAATAAAGGGCTTAAATAAACTTTTTTGAGAAGAAATCCAATTGTATATGAGGACGTAGCAACTACCACAGTGTTAACTTCAGAGTTTGAAGGATACATTTTAAAAATTAATACAAAGATTATATCCTCCCCATGAAATGTTACCTTCATCATGTGAGAGGGAAGCTGTGGTCCGACGAACCCTGCCGCGGCCTGCTTGTTGTTGACGACCCGCTGACTGATCACCGGGCGGGGAGAGGACTGGCCAGGGCTGTGGGTGGAATGAGCAAGTTCGCCTCCATTTTTCACATCGTGGGACCTGGAGACAGGGAAAGTGAGGTTGCTTAGGTTGACACAGAACATTTCCTTAGAAGAGATTCATTTACAAATTCAATAGCACTTAACCCCTTGGGCAGAAAACTGATGGAGAAATAGTACTTTCATGCTCCATGGTACGGAGTTACACACATTCTCTCCTTAGGTTTAGGTTAATGTCGGGTACTCAGATCAGGAAGCAGGGTCACTGGGTAAACAATATTTTCTAAGTGTGTATTCTCAGGATGCTGCTACTTGCAAGGTATTTTTCTATTTATATTTTTCTAATCATAAATATATACCATTGCAAAAAATCTGTTGTGTCCAGAAAAGTTAGAAACAAAACACTGTCCCTTAGTTTGCCCCTCAGAGGCAACTCCTCTTCCGGTTTAGTCAATTACCCTCCATGCTTTGTCCACATAGCTGTTTTCAGTATCAGTGCTTAATATTTCAAATTGCTTTTCTTCCATATATATTTAGCACTTTCTCAAAGTTAAAAAAATGCTTCATAGGCCAGGTGTGGTGGCTTAAGCCTGTAATCCTAGCACTCTGGGAGGCTGAGGTGAGCAGATCATTTGAGCTCAGGAGTTCGAGACCACCCTGAGCAAGAGCGAGACCCCGTCTTTACTGAAAAAATAGAAAGAAATTAGCTGGACAACTAAAATTATATATATAAAAAATTAGCCGGGCATGGTGGCTCATGCCTGTAGTCCCAGCTACTCGGGAGGCTGAGGCAGGAGGATCGCTTGAGCCCAGGAGTCTAAGGTTGCTGTGAGCTAGGCTGATGCCACAGCACCCTAGCCCAGGCAACAGAGTGAAACTCTGTCTCAAAAAAAAAATGCTTCATAAAAATCACTGTTAAGCTGTATAATATTTCAACATTGGATATGGTCATTCTGCCACTGTTGGACATTCTGGGGTATTCTTAATTTTCAGCTATTAAAAAGGGACATGTTGAAGAACATATCAGATATTTTCCAAAAATGGAATTAGCAAGTCAGAATGTGTAGCCACAGCAGGACAGATGCGAGCATGGGCTGCCCTTGGCCTTGGCCTTGGCCAGGAAGGTAGACTACCAGCTGCGGCCATAGCAGGCTCTCAGATCCCCCTTCCCAAGGTCTCCACCCACGGCCACCAGTGCCCCCAGCCCAGTGTGTTTGCAGCCAGCGGCAGAAGCCCATCCTCCTCAGCTATCGCCTCACAGTGTTAACCCACAAAAGATCTGGAAGCTAAAGCAAACTCAGAATCCACACTCAAAAATGACCTTCCTCACTCTGCAGGTGCATGGCAGAATTAATCTTTAAGCTGCTATTTTATAAAAAATTAACACTGAAATTTTTGGGAGGAGAGACAGGGTCTCACTATTGTTGCTTGGGCTGATCGTGAACTCCTGACCTCAAGTAATCTTCTCGCCTTGGCCTCCCAAATGCTGAAATTATAGGCATGAGCTACCACCATGGCCAACCTTGAATTTCAGTATGTTGATGAGAGAAGAAATCAAATAACACAAAATTTGACAATCT
This sequence comes from Lepilemur septentrionalis, assembly GCA_963573855.1. NCBI lineage: Eukaryota > Metazoa > Chordata > Mammalia > Primates > Lepilemuridae > Lepilemur > Lepilemur septentrionalis. The sequence goes on from CAUYMX010086467.1 coordinate 57,962, forward strand.
GTTTTCATGTCAATACCTGATATAAAAGAGCACGTAGGCTTGTTGACTAAGTACCGATCTAATATCACTGGTAGATACGATGGAGTCATTCATTTGGTACCAGAGGCCATTGCTAGCCTGCAAAAGAGATATAGGACATTTAATTAGAGAAACATGGAATGCAGTCAAGAGAAATATAAAAAAAAAAAGGGCATTCACATTTTAGCTGTGAAAGTCCCACCTTTCCCTACAAAAATACTAGTGCTATCGTACAGCATGTATGTAGCAATAGCTATTAGCAAAATCTGGACAGCTTACTTTGATGTAGCAGAAGTAATGGCCAGCGTGGCAATTAAAGCCAGTGTGTACCAGCACTGCATACAAGACATAGATAATCGGCTCTCCATTTGGTTGAGACATGTATGGCCTAATATCAAGATACTCAGGGTACTTCACATCCTAAACAGAAATGGAAAAAGGAGAAAAAAGATATCATTTCTGAGGGCATAGACTATTCTGCATATTTAAATAAGGGCATTTAGGGTCTCCCAGGAGGAGACCCATAGGACACTGTACCCTGTGCTATTCTAACAGAAACCTAACACATTTCACCACCTTTCAAAGGACATGATTAACTGGGAGGACACCTGAATCTAAGCATATTTAAGGCCATCTCATTGCAATTTTTATTGCCTTTTTAACAGGTAAGAATCCACATTAAGTGAATTCTTCAAATCCATCAAAGGAGATAAGAACAGAATGATAATTCTGGACACTGGTCATCACTTACTTTTAATACTTCAGGAATGGATTGTTATTTTTTTTTTTTTGAGACAGAGTCTCACTCTGTTGCCCAGGTTAGAGTGCCGTGGCATCAGCCTAGCTCACAGCAACCTCAAACTCCTGAGCTCAAGCAATCCTTCTGCCTCAGCCTCCCGCCAAGTAGCTGGGACTACAGGCATGCGCCACCATCCCTGGCTAATTTTTCATATATATGTATATATATATATTTTAGTTGTCCAGCTAATTTCTTTCTATTTTTTAGTAGAGACGGGGTCTTGCTCTTGATCAGGCTGGTTTCAAACTCCTGAGCTCGAGTGATCCTCCGGCCTCGGCCTCCCAGAGTGTTAGGATTATAGGCGTGAGCCACCGCGCCCAGCCTGGAATGGATCGTTTATTTCTCTTACAATTGAATTTTTGACCAATTTCAATCTTTAGAAAGTAGAAAGAAAATGGGAAAATTCAAGTCCTGGACTTTGAGTCATAACAGTGAGCCATGATGGCACCACTACACTCCAGCCTGGGCGACCAGCAAGACCCCATGTCTAAATAATTAAAAAAACAAACAAGAAAAGAAAATGGGGCCGGGCGCGGTGGCTCACGCCTGTAATCCTAGCACTCTGGGAGGCCGAGGCAGATCGCTCAAGGTCAGGAGTTCCAAACCAGCCTGAGCAAGAGCGAGACCCCGTCTCTACTAAAAATAAAAAGAAATTAATTGGCCAACTAAAAATATATAGAAAAAATTAGCCGGGCATGGTGGCGCATGCCTATAGTCCCAGCTACTTGGGAGGCTGAGGCAGAAGGATTGCTTGAGCCCAGGAGTTTAAGGTTGCTGTGAGCTAGGCTGATGCCACGGCACTC
>CAUYMX010086472.1:0-29719 GCA_963573855.1 Lepilemur septentrionalis
TGGGGGGGGGGGACTTCAAATCCACCCCCCGCTCCCGTTATAACACATTTTTACCCCCCCAAAAAAAAAAAAAAAAAAAAAAAAAAAAAAAAAAAAAAAAAAAAAAAACTCACTGCATGAGATGGAAGGTATTCCATCTAAAAATTATTCTGAAGTCCTTTATAGGAAAGTGCAAATCTGGGCCTACCAAGCTAATAATATTCAGGGGAAGGAGCAGCTTTAGCGTGTCACTAGCTGTGTCATTGCCTATTTATTACCTTGTGGGAATAAATACTGTTTTTTGCTGATGTGTCCTCAGCCTCTGACTGACTGGGCATTGGTTTCAGTGGCACTGCCTTGTCCTCATCGCACTGGCCCTGCTCTGTTCTAGTCCATCTTCATTGCTTGCCTGAGTCTTTTTATTAATAACAGTTTCTTCAAGGGTCTTTGTCTCTATGCCTGCTCCATCCAGATTCATTGTCAGCACCATAACTAGAGAAAATTTTCAAAAATGTAAATGTGAGCATGCCATGAAGTCAACTCTGACTTGCAGGCAGTTCCTGAGCTCTGGCCCCCGCCCAGGCTGCAGTCTCATCTCCCACCTCCCTCCTGCGCACGCTCTAGCCCTCCCTCCCTCCCTCCTCTGTGGTCTCACACCCCTCTGGCCTCTGACACCCCCTTTCCTAGAGCACCTTCCTGTCCCTTTCCTGGATTATGTCTCAGCAGGCTGCAGCTTCAGTGTGGCCCTGCTGGCCCTCCCACTGCGAGCTTAGGTTCTTCACCATTTGTTCTCATAGCATCTTTTTGCACACTCCCTAGTAATACTCATGCCATTTTATTGTATTAATAATACACTCTTTAGTACCTCTACTGCCCAGTAATTTATATACTTGAAACAGAAAAGCCAAGCTATTCTTGTTCAATGCCCATGGATTCATACCAATGGCTAGTCCAGTGCCTGGAATACAGCAGGTATATAATGTTTGTTGAAAAACTAGGTAGTAATAAGGAACTAAGAAAATAAAAATGACAGGATTTTGCTGAGGGGTATAACAGAAGATGTGAATACATGGAACAACATTTTCTCTATATTGGGAAAATATATTTGCCCAAATAAGCTTGTAATTAATTAGTATAATACAGTAACAAAAAATTATAAGAAATAATTTTGGAATTCTAAAATTCATCTGGATAAATAAAAAATAGAGGAAAGAATATTTTAAAAGAATATGGGGTGTTACTGTTTAACCAGATATTGAAATGTGTAATAAAACTCAAATAATTAAAATAATGTGGACAGGAATAAACAGCCAGATTAATTTAATAGGACAGAACTTTTGGAAATAATTCCAGACACAAATAAAATTGGGTAATGATAGAACGGCAGCCTAAATGAGTGTTGTGATATGGAATTACCAACTGTAAAAGGATAAAATTAAATTCTAAAATCCTGCACACAAAAGCTAATAATATCATTATAAAATGGGAGCATTTATAACTGAATTTGTGCATCATCATTGGCCAGGCAAGGTTTTTAAAAGCGAAGCATCAAAGGCAAAAATCATATGCATATACATATTTTTTAAAAAATAAGTGTGAATACATAAAATTTAAAATATGGCAAAAATACCATAAATAAAGTTAAAAGACTAACTACCCCCATCTTTAGAAGTCATTTCAACATAAGTGGCAGATCCTGGGTTAATATCTCTAATGGTTCAGCTTTCTTTGAAATCACTCAGAAAACTGATACAACATAGAATACAAGGCCAATACCAATCAATTTTCAAATGTGAAATGGGAATGCTTAATTAGTATACAAAAATATTCAACTACACATATGATCTGAGAAATGTAAGTTGAACTCTGATCAGGTAACATTTGTCTTAACTAGACCTGAGTTAAAATCAGCAGTATCTAGGACTGATGGCTGGAAGTGGAGTGGATGCTTCTAATCTTCCGGTGAAGGTTTAAATTAACATCAGCTCTGGGAAGGGCAGTTTGGTGATGTCTCTACCCTGGAGCCTGTCTATTCCAATTCTGATTATTTACATTGTATTAACGAAGTTAGGTTTTTTAAAAAATTAACTTTATTAACCAAAAAAATGTAACAGATACTTTGTTTTCTATCTTAAAAATCAAGTTATAAAACACATGTCTTGGAAACACATATTGGCTAAACAAATAAACAAAACTTGAATTCATGTGCATAGAAAATGAAGTATGAAAAGATAAACACTAACTGTGAGCAGTGGTTACCTTGTCCAGAAACTTCTCTGGGATTTCTCTCATTCCCAGTCCATGGATGAGAAGCTGATGGGCTGCAAAAATCTCTTTCCTGAGGAAACACTTCTGGTGCTTACTTATTGCTTATTCTTGGGCTTTTCTTTTCTTTTTTTCCTGTCATCTGGTGGAATCCTTCTTATTTTGTTATACTCATATATTCATCCAAACTTTTGGTCTATGGCAGCACCTTGGAATGTAAAATGCACAAGCCAAGAATCTGAATTGTTTACATTTCGGATTATACTATAATATTAAAAATCCTCCTTAGCAGCAATAGCGAAGCCTGGTGATCTGGCTGCCCCATGGGAGAGTCTCAGGGTAACAGATACGCTGGGGTTGCAGGTGGGCAGATAGATCACATTGATTAATATGACACAGTGATATCAAAATCTTGTCCTTCCGCATTTTTCTACGGTTAATATTCACCTGTGTAACTGAAAATGGAAACAATAAGACTGTATTGGCAATAACAACGGTTCAGCATCTATAGGAAGAGGCAAAAGCTACTCTTGGTCAGAATTCACAGCCTTAACTGCTTTTGTTATTACACTAGTATAATGGTTTTTCTATGCTGAGGCACAGTAGACATCGTTTATTCAGTCATTCCATAAACATTTAGTAAGCATCTACTGTGAAGCAGCCACTATTCCAGGCACTTGGGAAACATCCAAGAATCTAAGATCTCTGACCCCATAGGGCTTTTTAAAGGTATTCTGCTATATCATGATTTGGAGAACAAAGAGAAGAGAAATCGCTTTCCAGAAAGGGGCCTCCATAATTAGAAAGTGAATGCAGAACATTAGCTAAGAAGACGTAACCACACGACCGGTGGTCAGTGTTAGGCATGTCAGTGGGTCTCTTCAGGGAACTGCTTCCTGTTCACAAAGCGCCAGGTGTCAGAACTTGTCTCTTTAACCTCTCCCAGGATAAGCGGCGATGCCCGTGGTGCAGGCATGGCACAATTGCCAGGGAAAACTCCAGCTGGGAGCATCACCCAGAGAGGCATGGCCAATTCAGGTGCTGCCGCTGCACCAGGAGGAAAGTCCAGACGTTGGGGGCAGGGTGGGACGTGGTTCAGGAAAATTCTTATTCTCTTAAGTCTGCAGCTATTGCGTCATATTTATTTGAATAATCTGGACATTATCAGTGCTTGATTTGATTTTCCCCATGAGAGAGAAAGAAAATAGACTCCAAAGGACCTGGATTGTGGGCACCTTTGGGTCCCCTCATGAGCCATACACTGGCACTGGGGCATTAACTGTGTTAAAGTGTACAAAGAGTTTGTCTCTTGAAACCCAATATCCAGACATAAGGCTCAGAGACTTACCAAAGGGAAAAAAATATGCACCCACCATTCGGATGAAGAAAGTGAACATTACCAGTTACTAACTAAGGTGAAATATTTCTAAGACAAATAGTGCTATAACAAATCCCTGCTTTATGGGGACAAAGTATACAGTAAATTGATTACAAAAAGGAATTGGCAATGAAGGTTTGACACTGTGTGACCTTCCTAGAATGTGGTTTCAGCCTTGGGAAAATGACCTGGGTTGGGCGTAGACCTCAAGGTGTTCATCTCTTGGGGAGGGGAGCACAACATGTTAATTAAGTCTGGCTACAGAAAACTATAGAATATAGAATATATAAGTATATATTTATATATACACCTGCGTTTATATACGCTCATATATAAAATATATATTGTAAAAGTTGGTGGGCTGAAAGCTTACTTATTAAACACATGTAAGCAAAAGGATACAGATATAATGTAATTACCTGTAATTCCATTACAGAGAGAGAGCATTGCCAACACTAGCCTAATCTGCATCCTTTCCACAGCATTTATCAGCTTACCTGTCATATCACATATTTATATCACACATATCACGTATGTTTGTCTTTTGACTTTCCCACCAAGCTTCAGGGTGTGTGCTCCACAAAAGTGTGGTCTTTTGTTCTCAGATATAATCCCAGGGCCTAAAACAGTGCTGTGGTAGGAACTCAGTAAATATTCATTAATCTGAGGATTGAATTATAAAATAAATCATATTTTCCTCCTTTATGTGTGGTGCATGTCATACAGTATGGCAAGGTCGCAGTGCGTGGGAAAGTCTGATGCGCAGACACACGTGAAGAACTGGGGACTGACGCCCACTCAGTGTGAACACCGGACAGAGCTGAGCACTCTGTCCCTCTGTGCAGATGACTTAGACTTTTATTTTCTCCTGTATATATCTCTACGTTTATAACAGTTCCTACAGTATGAATATAAAATAAATGAAACAAGTAATAGGTGAATTAGTTATAGGAAAGTTACTCCCATGATGTCTGAGGACATTTAGGGAGGGGCTGAATCCATCAATCAGATTGAAGCTTCATTTTAGACAAGGAGGCCCCAATCCAGGATGTTTGACCTAATCACGGTTAATGGGTGAAGACCGGTGCAATCAAGATTTAAGGGGACCATTGTAGGGATGCATGAACCTGAGACCTAATAACAGTTGTGTGATCACAGTCTGCAGACAGTTGGATAGAGTTTCCACAGTTGTAATTCTTCTGTTTCCATGAAATATTGGTATAATAGTATGAAAGTCTACTGCTTAATGTTTCTAAACAAAGGCATTCCAATGCTATTTGGGGGAATGGGAAAGATGAAGGAATCAGAGAGCAATACTTCATCCCTACGCCTCAAAGAGACAAATCCCAACAAAAACAGTTGCATCTTAGTGGGTGTAGCCTAGAAGGGTTTGAACTTTATTTCATAGGTGATGGAAAGTCATTTAATAGTGTGGACCAGGAACAGAAGTAGATTTGATTGTAAATCATCTGAATAATCACCTTAATTCAATACTTTATTTGCTACTATAGACATGAGTGTATGTTAAGACACATGTATGTATTTTAACATAGTTGTTAATTCTATGTTATTTATGACCAATTATTCTCAATTCAGTGAAAATGTTTGGAAATTATGAAACAAAGATAAAGTAAATTAATTTTTAATTAGGTTTTCTACACTCAGCCAAATAATTCTTCTAATCGATTTTTTTTTATTAGTGTTTCCCTGGAGGAGGGTATTCCAGTGATGGCAGTGAAGTCCTACCGCTGCCCCTTCCGCCTGTTGTTATCCTTCTCAGTGTATCCTTTAGTGGTAATTTTTTTACACGCAAAATACTTTTTTTAACAAAGGTAAAAAAGTTTTTGGTTTTATTGAATTAATAATTGCTTCCCATATTAAAAAATAAAAGGGGGATGGAAAAGACAAAATGCTTGATTTTGTGGGAGCATAATTTTACTCACAAACGTATTTTGTTCATGACCTACCTTCCTGAATTTCCAGCTCACCGAGGATTCAATAACTCTGCCTCAGAACCTGGGGAGAGCCACGTGCACATTTTATGACAATGTGATGTGTCTTCAGTCTTCTTTACAAAGAGGCTGTGTTTTGATCGGCTCTCAGACCTGATTTGTCAGGACTGATAATTAGCTTAATAACCAGTGAATCGGAAAGCAAATCTCAAACAAGGGTGGGGAAAAGTCAAATTAAATCAGTATCACAATTTTGCTAAAGCACATCCCATATTAAGTTCAAAAGAGGGGAACTGTTGACTAAACATTTTAATTGATTCATTCATTTATTCATTAAAGCATTCATTGAATATTTACAACATGTGACATACAGTGCTAAATTTATCTTATCATGTATTTCATTTTCAAACTGTTTTAGGATTACTGTGTTGTAGAGTAAATAAAAAAGTGTATTTTTATTCCTCCAATATGCAAGAAGGTTTTTGACATAAACATTTATTTATCCCAAAGAAATATGCTGCTTACAATGCACTACTAAGGAACATTGAATTATTCTTCATACTTATTTAGGTCTTCTTGGGAAATTCCATCTATATTTAGATAAAAATAACCATAATACACCATCTGCAAAAGGGAAAATTAGCATTTTCCAAGAAATAGTAAATGATCACGGTATAGTTAGAATAATAAAAATACTTAGAACTGTGTATATTGGGCAATAAATAACACTTCTCTGTTTGATATTTCCCTCAAAGGGTAAATCTTGTTAGTTATAAAAGTGCATTAGGCAGTACATATTTCCAAAATCTATATTTCACTCAATATCCATATTTCTCCTTGGTTATTTTTAAATTGCTCCCTTATTGTATAGTCTAATTAAAATTTTAAACTTGAAAATATGAATGATAATGATTAGCTAATTTCCAGAGGGATAGTGAATCACAGATTGGCAAAATCACGTCATTGGTTGAAAATACTTAACTCTGATTTTCAAGGAAGAAATAGCCTATTTTTCTTTTAACTCCTAGACATGTCAGCCAAAGGTGTAATTCCTAGTACATCTTCCTGTGTCAAGTCCTGAAAAGCAGAAAGATTTTTTAGACAAGACTTGTTTTTATCATAAGGATTGTCCGAAAACAGGATGAGATCTGTTGCAAGGGAATTAGCCACTGCTTGGAAGGTATTCTTTGATGTTACAGAAAAAAATACAGACATGTTTAGTGCTTAGTGGGTTGGGTTTTATTGTCTCTAAGGTCTTTTTTATCAGGCAACAAGTATTGAAATGCTATAGAGACAAGGTGGAAGCTGGATATTGGTGTATAAGCCAGATTCAACTGATATCTTGAAAATAATGAACTCTTTTCTGCAAAGAGAAATGAGAGTCAAGACACACAGCCAGGAATGGCCAAAAGTCCCTTTCCCGCTTTGTCTGCAGACACTGAGCTCTTTCCCACCCACTCACAAATGGACTCTAGAGATGGATCAGAACAGCTGAGAGATGTGGTTGGAAGAGGTTGCTGACATGTTTAGAGCTGCAGCTCAGAGACCCAGCAGGGTAACCCAGAGGTGGGTTAGCAGGGCCTGCAAACCTCCAGGGTTCACAGGTTTCTGAGTGATAGCCCAAGCCCTGTGGACAGTGTAGAAAACAGCTGAAACTCATGTGCCAAATTTCTGTCTAGACAATAACAGAAAAGACAACAGGATTCAGAAAATGTGCTGTTAGAGGGATTTTGCAAAGAGAAATTCAGTAAAGTGCCATCAAAGGGAGAAATGGGACCCGGCTCAGTTGCAACAAGGCATTACGAGGGCGATTTACACAGAAACCTCACTGGCAAAGAACCGTGATCAAAACACAAGCAAAAAATATTCTGCCTAGTTGGGGGATATGAAACACCCTGGAAGTTTTCAGTAAGGTACCTTTTTCTTAGCTAATTGCACAGGGATTCAGCCTCCAAAGTGGCAGGACTAACTGCAGAGTCAACTGGGATCCAAAAGTGTTCAAGTCTTGTCCATCTGGCTTTCTAGATAGTTTTAGGGCCTGGACAAGATGATAGGCCCACTCATTTTTTTATATATGAAAACAGGTGGCCACAAACAGAATAACAGTCCTCAGCTGAAATGCTACCTGCTTGTGTTTGTCTGCATAGGGCAGACTCGGGACAAGACAGGATTGTGGAGACAGTTGCCACCATCAGCCCAGTGACATAGAGCAGTCCTTCTTGTACTTCAATGGGCACAAGCAGTACCTGGAGGGCTGGTGATGACTCACTTCCTGGGCATTATCCCTAGACATCCTGAGTCAGTGGGTGAGGGTGGGTCCCATACATTTCTATTTCCAACAATCTCCCAAGACTCTGAGAACTGCAGTGTCAGAATCACCTGCAGGGCTTGCTAAGCCCACACTGCCAGGCCCCACCACAGTGTCTGATTCAGTTGGTCTGGGGTGGGGGCAGAGACTTTGCCCCAGTGCCCAGGTGATGTTGATATTGCGGGATGGAGGACCATACTATGAGAACCCGCAACTTAGGATGTGATACCATGGACAGCCAGTGGCCATCCTGGCTGTGGGAGGGACTGGTGTCCAGTTCCCAAAGGCAATGCTCCCAGGGTGTGTCCTGGGACTCAGGAGAGCAGAAGTACATACTCTACTATTACATTTTGGAGAGGGGCGGGACCCTTCTTGACAAAACGCTGTTGTGCTAAGACTCCGCACTGTGCTCCAGAGGCAGGGCGTGGGCTGCAGGGCAGTCACCTGTTGGTCGTTGTTTCCACGTAGGAGTTCCCATTCATGGAATCAGGTCCTGACAGGTAGGGATGCACAGGCTGGATTTTCAACACCCCTTTCTCCAGGAATTATTACCCACTGCCCAGCAGACAGGGACTTCTGTGGATGGAAAGGACTCAGGCTGGCACAGCGGTATCCAGACGCAGGGGGCCACGTGCAAACTGTGGTCCCGGAAGGGGTGCTGAGACCCTCTCAGCACTTAGCCAGTGAAACAGAAGCAGAAAGAAATCTAACAGGAGAAAAAAAGAGAGGTGTTAACTACAACTTTGTAGGTCAAATAAGATGGATGGGAAGCAATGAGAGGAGGAAGACGGGAGGCCGCCCTTGGCTTTGAGGCTGCAAGCCCTTAGCGGGGCCTGGAAGCGCCAGAGAGCGCGCAGCAGGGACAAGCAAGGAGCCTTCTCGGTGGACACGCATCCACTCCGGAGGAGCGATTCCTGCCATGGGACCAGGATGATCTGCCCCAGGTGGCGATGGGATGTCGCTGTCCCTGGGAAGCTGCCTCAACCCGGTTTCCTCCGGGCACGTGGAAGCCGTGGCCTCAGGAACGCTGCCGGGGAAACCACTCACACGCTTCCGAGAGCCTGCGCTTTGTCTCCGACTCGCCGACTGCTTGCAGTGTTTCCATGTGTGCCAGTAATGGGAGAAAATAAAAGAAAACGGCAACAGGGCGAGTCTCAAGCTCCTCCGTGGGTCGGCTCCTCTTTCACACCCCCCTGTGCTGGCTCCGGTGCCCAGACGCGCAGCCGCGCTCCAGCCCCAGCGGCCCCCGGCCCGTGGCAGGTGCTGCGTCCCATTTTGCGCCTCTCTCATTCCTGTAGGCGGCTTCCCTTCCTTCGGGGTCAAGATGATGATGGAAATAAAATAATCGACTGCTCTGTTTGCATTATTATTTGCGAACAAAAGATGAAAGGGTCATTTTGGTGAAGAAGCCTGATTAACAATCTCCATGTATAACCTGAGTTTGAAACAGCAAAATAAAACTTTACTCTTTCATAGAGCTTAATTGTTGAAATTACAGGAAACTGAGCGGAGAGTCTAAATGAAGCAATATTTGCTAAAGGAGAGGTCACGGAAACCAGGACACTCAAGAATGCTTATCAAATATGTTAAAATCTCATTAATCAATTCCTCCACATGAAAGAAAAAGCCCCTACAAGGCTCTTAATTATTAATATGTTCAAATATTATTTTTCCCCAAATTAGTCATGATTGAGAGGAAACTACCTAAAGCAAAACCTATATAAAAATAATCAAACTTAAACATTTATAAAAGGGCTCTTCACTTCTAGGAAGAGAAATTAAATTTGTGTATTAAAAGCCTTTATATACTATGCAAAAGATCTAAACAATAAGTTCTGTGTTTTCATAAGTTATCTGATTTTACTCACTGGGTACTTCCTACATTTTACATCTAGAAATATATTTTATATAAGAAATTATTAAAATTTCTTTTAAAATTATCTTGTAAAATATATCTGATTTTTTTCAGAATGATTTCTCTGTTTTTGCCTAAAGCTCAACTTCTTCACTTCTTTCACCTGGCTCTTCCTGCTGGGTTTCCTGTCTCCACTTACGGCGTCTCAGGTCTCTCAGAAACTCCAGGCACAAATGTAGAGCTCTTGTGGAACACTTCCTCTCACTCACCGGCCACAAGAACTCAGTCTCTGAGCTCAGTGCGTTCTACCATCGGCTCACCGCCAAACCTGCCTGGCCTGGAGCCTCCTGACGTCTGGTTGAAGCTATGCCAGTACCCTGGTGATGTGTCCACACCTACCCTTAGGGGTTTTTCATTCTCTTCTCTGCACACACATGCATTGGACTTATTCACTTGATAGCTTATCAACCAGCATGACATGATACTCCTTTTTTTTTTGTAAATCTAGTAAGTTCTTTTTATTGCCTTCAATTATACGGACGAAGTTCTTTAGCAAGACATAAAAATCCCTTTATCCTTAGCCCCAGCCCTACGGTTTACCTTTCTTTTCTGACGTCAACAGGCTCTGCGTAGCCATCTCACCTTCCTGTCTTTTGGACTGTCTGCTTTTTCCAGTTATACCCTGCCGCCTGAAACATTCTCATGTTCCTTCCTGTTTCTAATGTCTTTCTCTAATTTGCAAGTTCTTTGTCGTCTTTCAATAAACAACTCAACCATCACCTTCTCCAAGAGGCCTTTCTCATCTCCTCCTCTGGCATGTGACCCTGGAACGAGTTCCTTCAAGGGGAAGGATAAGAAACTGCGTCCTACTCTTACACAGCAAGTGTGCGCAGTACATTGCATGTCTCAATCCTTACCTTGCTCATTTAACTTTATGTTGTCAGTGCACAGCATGTGGCCAATCTGAACTGGCTGAATGAATGAATGAGCGTGGAAAGAGAGAAGGGAGCATTGACACAGGTACTCCTCTTTTATTCACATTTGGATTATATTGTTCCTTCTGAATAGTATTCTCTAAGAAATATGTAAATAAATTGGAGAGCATTCAAATGATGCCATGGGGATTGAAACTTGCAATTAGAGAAGAGTTTCAGATACTAAGAGGTGTTCAGACTGGCTCAAGAAAACCAGCAGAGCCATCTTCACATACTTGACAAGGGTGTCAGTTGGAAAAAAGTAAGCTTTTTTTTGTAGTCTCAGGAATGAGAAGACTAACAGGCTAAAGCTAAAGGAAGAGACACGTTCTTTATTCTCTCCTGTATGCACTGTACCTGGAAATAGTATTGGCCACTGAAAAGTGAATTTACAGTTTATGTATGTTACCTATGTAATGTCAATAGAACATGTCCATCAGCTCAAGTCATTCTTTAGATAAAATAATGACTTATCTAAAGAAAGGGTACACCAAGAGAAATGGAAGCCATGGAAGACTGACAAATGGAGAATTACGGTGGCAAAGTTGACCGTGGCCATCCAGACCCTATATAAGAGAAAAAGTGGCCTGCCAGGCTCATTAGAGTCTTCACTCAGCCTTGCAGTAAAATTTCTATTTTAAAGAGGTACACAAAGCTATCGGAGACTAATACTATTAAATTTAATCATATAATTTAATTCCCCATTGAAACTATGTTTATAATACAACCTCATAAAAATTTACTTTGGAGAGAGTATGTACTGGTTGAACTGACACAAGTGTCTGACTCATAATTAAAATTTGAAATTTAAATTATAAATTGGTTTGTCAATCAGTTTCATATGACTTTGTTTAGCATGAGCAAGTGTCTGGAAATCTTATCAACACTGAGACACTGATGACATTAATTTTATGAGTAGGAAATGAAAAGACAGAACTCATGAAGATGTGGGTGATTAACAAATACACGGTGTCATGTGACCAAGGACAATCAGACAGCTCTAGAAGGCACCCTTTATCTTTCTTCAACCTCTGTGTGGAGATGTGTGCATGTATTTTTCACCAACAAGGTGGTGGGAACTGGGGGAAAGTGAGAGATGCCAGCAGTGCTGTCCAACGAGCTGTCCCATCCCATGCTCTGTCCATGGCAGAGGTCCAGTCCCGGGCGACACAAGAAGGAAGGTGGCCACAGGGAAGTAGAGGTGTCCCAGCACCCAGAAGCCTCATTAGCACATTCAGCAAAGGAAAGAGAAACATGTTACAGGGACAGTTGCTGTGGTCTGAATGTGTCCCCCCAAATTCATATGTTGAAACTTAGTTGCCAGTGTGATAGTATTAAGAACTGATTAACTCATGAGGGTGGAGCCCTCAGGGATGGGATTAGGGCTTTTATTAAAGGACCTGAGGGAGAGGGTTCTCCCCATTCCATCTCTTCTTCCCCCTCTGCCCTTTCTGTCCCTCCTGCCGTGTGGGGACTCCTGGATGGTGTCACCTGTGAGGAATGGGCTTCACCAGACACAGGATCCTAACCTCCATCTTCAACTTGAACTTACCACCTCCAGAACTCAGAGGAAAGGAATTTCTGTTCACTATAAATTACCTAGTCTTGGGCATTTTGTGATAGCAACATAAACAGACTGAGACAATAGTCCTTCTCAATCACAGTATATTTGTTAGTAGATTGTTGAATTTCTTACCTGCATGTGTTGTATTACTTTCTGTAAAAAATTATTGTAGTCACATTTCAATTTTAAAGTGTTTATTCAAAAATTTACGGGAGATAAACTCCTTTGATATGGATAAAAATTTCATTTGCTTTATGAAACTATTATGATCTCTGAACTACAATAAGTAAATATATGTAAAATCTTAATACCTACCTGTTGGCCACCAGAGATAAATCTTTTCTGTAAAATTAAAGCCCCCCCCCATACCAGCTATGATTTCTCTCTCTCTCTTTTGCTATGCCTTCCCACAGTCCTGGTCCTAAAATGTAGAGCAGTTAAATCACATGTAGCTATGTTGAACATTGCTTAAGAATTTAATTAGAAATGATAATTTCTTTGCAAAAAGCACTTATTAATTGCAACACAAATAAAGGTTTTGATTGTAAACAAGTGGGACTATTTTTTCTTTCAAAGGTAAATTTAGATGAGTGTTCTCAGAGGAAAGCATGAGAGAATGTAATAATATTTAGGGTGTGGTTAGGCTGACAAAAGACTATAGAAAAATATATGACTATATAATAAAAAAATAAAGGAGAAGTAAAAGAGTAAAGGAATCCAAGAAGTAGTGAACAGAGTGTATCCAAATACTCACAGAGTCATAGTCTGCTATAACAAATATTGACATGCTATAGACAGAGGTCAGTGGGAACACAGAAAACAAGTACCCAGTTTGTTTCAGAGAGTCAGGGCAAACTCCAGAGAGGAGGCTCTGTTTGAGTTGAGACTTGGAAGAGGAACAAGAATTCACACAAGCAAAAGTACAGGCAGGTCATTCCCATCAAGGAGTGTAGATGATCATGCTCAGGGTGCAAACTAAAAGTAAAATCCTACTCCCTGATGGAACAAACGCCCTCTTGGCCAAGGGGACCCCAGAGAAACCTGACAAACTGAGATCCTGGCCATGATAGGACAGGAGATCAGTCACGCCTCATTACACCCCCTCCCTTTTGGGATTTAGACACTTTAACTGACCAGCATTAATATTAAAATAGAGATTATAAGTCTGACAGAACAGACTGTTTGTGACAATAAGATACGAAATTATAAACAGGACATAAGGCCATGCCAGGCACGGGTTAAGTCATACACCTCTACAATTAGAGAATAAACTGTGTTCTAACTGCCACAGGTTTTTCTTTTCTAATAACAGCTAAGCAAGCACTGGCTGAGATGAGAAATATTGAAACAATTTGCAGCTTCACCACCAGACACTGACCACAACATCCTGCTCTGTAATCCGTAACTACAGCTTCGACTGGACAAGAGAGGGATTTCCATAACTTTCTCCTGATGACAGCCCACCCACCATGGACGGGTTCTGGCCAGTTTTATCAAGGCTGCACACTTGAGTGCCTTTGAGTTCTGAAAAGACCTACTGACACATAGGGCCTATTGTAATATATTTAAATGTTATAGCTTCACTCCAAATTGGACATGGGTCATATGTAGCATGCATGTGTGTTCATGCATGAGTCAAGACCACCTTTATGAATATTCATAGCTCTTCTTGTAACCTATTAAATATGTATACTTGGCCAGACCATTCAGCTCCCATTTCTCTCTCATCCTCCTTCCCTCAAAGGGCCCATCTGTGGGATCTTCCAGGGGCTCTTCCTCTTCTTTCCAGCCTGTCAGAATGGCCGCCTTGCAGTCTGCAGCCCTTTATAACAAGTAGAGCTCCTTCCAAATTTATACATCTTGTGCCTTTTAACTTAATAAGGATTAAGGAGGTGAGGAACATGAGGTTTAGTCAACACCTACTGGTAGTTCAGTGCCCCAGAATGGGAAATGTGAGGGGGAGCAAAGGAAGGAAGTGAGGCAAGAGTGGTTGACAGGTGCCAAGGCATGAAGCACTTTGGTGCAACAAGTTGGCATTTTAAACAGTAAGCAATGTATATATTGAAGAATTTGGGGTATGGGAGCAGCATTTTCAGATTTTTTAAATGGAAAAATCAAAAGGGCGACAATAGGAGAAAAATTTGGGAAGAGGCCCTCATAGAAGCACTAAGACTATTTTAACAGACCAGGGAAGAGATAGTGCCCCCTGAACCAGGAGAGTGGCCACAAGATTGGGGGAGAAATGGTTGAATTACAAGATTTTCTACAAATTAAGTTGACATGATTTATGGATGGATAGGGTTGGAAGCTAAAATGATGATCACACCAGATGATTTTGGTTTCCAAAATGTTAAGTTCTCTTTCTATGAAATCTTTGTAGATAATTATGGCTTATGTTGTTAGCTCCTTATTTTGACTTTTTAGTGATATGTTTGTTTTTCACACTATTTTTGGCTATTTGGTTTATATTATTTCTCTCTTATATATAATGTTCCATCAATGGGGCTGCAGTGTGGTTTTGGTGTTTTTTGTTTGTGTCACAAATATTCACTCCCACCTCCCACAATAGGAGGGGTATACTTCCTAACCCATCCATGTTGGGCTTGGCCATGGAAGAATACACTTTAGAAAGAGGAATGTGAATGGATATGACATACGCTACCTCTGCCTAGAAGCTTTAAATGCCACAAGGAAGTTCAGTTGAGCATTTTTGTGCTTTTGCTCTCTGCTAAGAAAACAGTATATCCCAGCAGGGTGAGCTCCTTCAGCCAGGTATAAGAAGAAATGTGATCAGCCGCTCAGAACAACCTACCACTTCCATGTGACATGAATAAGACATTAACCTTTGTGCAAAGGACTGAGATTTTGAGTTTGTTACTGCAGAAAAAGTTGACTAATTCAGGGACTATATGTTCCTTTGGAGCAGAAAACATGTAATTCTATACCTAGAGCTCTTTTCTGTGGTCTGTCTTACAGCAGAAATTTCAGAAATGAAGTACAATGAAATGAAGACTTAGTTTGAAGGGTAGAGGATTTAAAAAGGAGTGCTCTGTTTGGGATCCAAACCAAGGATCTTGTACTTTTTCCAGAATACTAGTTTTGAATGACTATATATTTGCAAAATGGCTTTTCTTGTGCTCCCTTTGTATTCCCAGCTAATTACTTTAGAAAACCTTCCTTACACTTTGCATCATTGCAGTCCTTTTCTCAAGACTCTGGACATTTTTGGTCCAGTATTTGCAATTTTCATAGAATACTGTCAGGAATAAAAAATTATAAGATGTGAATGGTCTAAAATGATAATAAATCATCTGTGGTGTAGACCACTCACATTAGAAAAAGAAATACAAGCACAGCCTTCCTCTTCTTCCTCTATTATGCAATATAAGCTTTGGTGATGGTATGAGGTCAAATTTAGAGAAGTTTGAAGACCATGTTTTAACATTTTTAATGTAAAAAATCTTTGTGGAGCAAACTCCTTGGTGTCTTGAATTAGACTGGTCCCTGCCGCTATGATGTATAATAGCCAGATCCCTAAGATTTAACTTGAATCCCAAAAGAAGGAATTCTGCTTCCCACAAGCAGAACATGCTAGACTATGCAGGAGCCAAGGGAAAGCTTCCCTTTTGCTCTCTGAAGGTTCAGGGAAAATGAACCAACAGTAGGCAGGTTAATAGCAGACAAAGGTATACAACATTATTTACTGTGCGTAAGCCAGGGGGAGCCTTTGGAGGGTGATTATCCAGTGACCCAGTGAGGTCCAGATGCTTTCGTGCCTTCCACACAAGGGACGAGGACATGGGGGAAATGTGGCAATTTTGAAGGGTAGGAAATAATTTTTAGGGGAATTGAATCAATCTAGGAGACAGAGATTAGCTTGTAAATGATTCCTTTTGTATATTGGATGGAACCTGAGAACAGACAACGGTTTGGGACAAAGTTTATCAGGCCCCCACGTGTGGCATTTGATTTTGTCTCTTCCTCTGTGATATGAGTCTTAATCTCCCGTGGTGAATGAAACGTCATGGAAAGGATCAAAGGCAATTTGGTTCCTCCCTGGGGATCTGTCTTCTAAGTAGAGAAGGGAACTTCGGAGAACAGCTTCATCTGTGCTTTGGGAGACGGGAAAGCAAGGAAGGCCAGAGAAACCGGAGGCTGCTCCACATGTCAAGGCGCCGCATTTCAGGGTATTATTTTCTGAGCCTGACAACTCGTAGTCATTACCCCTTACACATGTCCTGAAGTAAAAGTATCACTTCGGTGGTGGGAGGAGTTTTACCACTATCTCTGTTAGTAAGAGCTGCCATTTCTAAAGAGACCAGGCACTGTGAATTTATTTACATTGACTCTCACAGACTTCACAAAATTCTTAAGAATAGGCACTAAATTCCCATTTTGCAGACAAAGAAACTGAGGGTGGAGAGACCAAGCCAGTTGCCGAGCCGGCGCTGTTCCCGGCTCTGAGCGCAGCTCCCGTGCGCCTGCGCACAGCTGCTTCCAATGCGGCTGCAAGGCACACCCAAGGCTACACGGCAACTCTAGGCAAAAGCTAGCTAGCATTCATGGTCTACGATTATTCTATCCCCTATTTTTTTTTCTATTTCCTAATTACTTTTGTCCTTGAGTTCACATCCGTATCACTAAAAAAAAAAAAAAAAAAAGTTTATTAGGCACACACCTTCTGTGTTGACAGATGTTAGCAACATATTTACTACTTCATTGGATTTTCAGATTCATTATTTGTGGATTTAGTTATTAGGTATTACTTTTTTATAAATGAAATTTTTAGTTGTAATTGAGAACATTTTGTGTACATATGAATTAAATCATTCTTATTATTCAATTTGCAGGACATTTCTTCGTTAAAAGCAAACAATCAATATAACCACTAAAGCCTAGCTGGATTCACTGAAGATTTAAAGATATCCACCACATCACAAGACAGAACACGGGAGCCGCTGCCATCTCTCATGGCCAGATAAACTAGTCAGCATTCAGCTACTGAAATGCACACACAAACACATGCATGTGAATTAACAACTGAAATTTACTTTGTATTTTATGTGCTTTTATTACACACGTGAAATAATGAGCATAGTGTCAATTTTAAAGAACTTTAGTTTTCTGATATTCAGATTTTAATTGGTGTATTACATTTTAAAAAAGTCAAATTAGAAATCTTACCATAATCATTATGCAATTGATGATTATAATGAGGTTTTGTAATTATTGAGATACCAATGTATCTTTTTAAAAATATTAATACAAACAAACCAAATTGAAAATTAAGTCAAATTTTAAGTTTCTTTTCTTGTATTTATTTATATCATGATTTCATTTGAGTACGCAGAAAGTTTGTCAGGACAGGGACTTTTTCATGCCAAAGATAAAAGATAGCTGAGGGCTATGCCATAAAGAAATGAAAAAAAAAAAAAAAACCCACCTGTTTCTATTTTCTTGTATTGCTAAAATTTTACAATCCTCTCATCTCTCATTAAGTCAAACTGCATATGCATAAAAAATTTCTCAAGTTTTGTCCAATAATATTAGTATGTCCCACTATATGCTACTTCCAACAACCAAAGAAAAAAAATGAGGAAATATTAATAAAAGCCAGGGACCTCCTATATGGGGGCGTGCCTATTTGGATAACTTTTTTACCTTTTTTTATGAGTTCATAAGTCCCTACAGATTCTAAATAATATAATTTAAAAGTGTTTTAGAAGACTTCCAAGTACAGCTCTGTTTTCCTGAAATGGGAAGCTTGCTGTGTTCTCTATATTTTTGAATTCTCAAAGCTACCATTCTATCAAAATGCAAAGCAAAATTGAAAAGCCAGCGCCTGTTTCCCCTTTAAATTACTTCGGTGTTATTCTTGTTGAGCTGGTTTTTGTACATTAAAATGAGAGGGAGAAAGGAGTTCAAAGGAAGAATAAATTAAAAAAAAGAAAGAGGGAAGGAAGGAAGGAAAGAAAAGAGAGAAGCAAAGAGGGAAGAAAAGGAGGGAGAAAGAAGCTTTATAAGTACACAGTTTTTCATTTTTTTTGCATCTCTGAAATCAGGATGTGCCTGCCGTTGATGCGCCTCACAAAGCCTGTTTCCCCGAGAGCAGGCATGGCGTGGGCTTGCACAGAGTTCCTTCTTTTTCCTGGGGACCTAAATCCGGCAAAGGGTGTCAGTCAGCAAAACTTTTAAGAACCATTTGAGGAAAAGCCTGAGTCCCAGCTGTTATTTGTTCAGATTAAGAAGGTGAGAGCATCAAAACTTGCAGAAAGACATTTGTGACTTGAACAAAATTCCCAGAGATGACAGTGAAGCCCTTTTCAAAGTGCGACATGGCCAGTACCCTTCACCATACGAAGAGCTCTGTTGTGTGGAAATATGAGAGTATCAACAAACAGGCACCAAAACACATTCAGAAGAACGGACATCTAGACATGAAGAAACTTGGGACTACATCAATTAATTCATTTTTCTTGTATTTTCCTTCTTACGAATGTACAAGGGTGATTTATGATAAAAACTTATCTAAAAGAGGTCTTTCTGTAAGTATAAAATCAAAATCCTGAGTTATAAGGAAGCACTGTGTCACCATTTAACTGGCAGTTTTCCTTTCTTAGTCATATATAAATTGATGTTGCATTTTATTTTTAAATAAGGTTATACATTTAATTTTATTACCCTTAACTTTAAGAAGAAATACAGGTGAAACTAATTGACTTATTTGAATTTTAAACTTTAAATAAGTGCTTTCTTAATCAGTAGAGATCTCAATATTTAAAAAGAGAGGTAGAAGAGAGATTATTAAAAATTAGTTTGGTATTATACCACTGATATTTTCAAATAAAATTCTATTTTTGGATATAGATATTTAAAACTGTTTTTAGAAACTGATTGAGGTATTTGCATAAATAGCTTGTAACATGGAAAGAGCACCACACTGCCAGTCACACATCTTGAATTCCAGTCCTGGAAACCAACAAACTTTAAGAGCTTTTTCCCTTATTTTTGACCAGGCTTTCTTTCTACCAATGACACTGATGATTGTTGTACCATTTACCACTTCTCTGATTCTGCAATCTAATCGGCTCCCAGTCCTCGCCCATGTTGTGGATCTGTGGACCACACCTGGAGAACCAAGGCCTTTAAAAATGATCCGAATTCACACAGCTTTGACGACACTCTTCGTCTGGGGCTTTTGACTTCCATGTTTACTATTTCTGTTTCCTGAATATTTTAAAGAGCTATACCTTAGTATAACAAATTGGCCATAAAATCTTCAGTCTTTCCAAAAGCAAGCTAGGGAAATCAGGTTACACCAGTTTCAGGATATTTACTCACTGCTTATCTAGTCAGATCTAGACAAACACTAAATATGTGAAATTAATTTTGCCTCCTATCTTGAAAATTTTCCCAGTGGAAGAGGAGATGTTACATCTTGGGAAGATCTGCCAGAAGAACACTTTCCGTCTTTTCTGTGTTGAAGTACCCAGTGACTCAGATAACAGCAATCACACCCGTCAGGATCACCCTCGGGGGCCTGTCCCGGAGAACACACCCCCCACGCGGGGGCTTGCACCGGTGGCACGTGGCTCTGCAGGCTAGTCACGCAGTGGCCACCGCAGCGCTACAAGGAAGCCTGGATAACACTGTTTCAGAAATAAAGCATTTCGAAAGACATATTTTAATTAGTTTTAAGATTTAGTGATTTGTCATGTTTTTTAAATTTCAAAATTATAGTTTAAAAATTTAATATAATCAAATTTAGGAGAAAATGTCTTAATTGTGCATATAGTATGTGTTTACAGCATTTAGTTTAAAGTAGTTTCTTTTAACTTACGAGAAGTAACTTCTCTCTCTTGTTCCTGGTGGGGATCATAAGAAAATACACAAGGAAGCTTTTGCCATGACCCCGCCATGGGGAAGAGCCACTTGCTGAAGAGGGGGGTAAAAGGTGACCTTTAGAGACCGGGTCTCTCTCTGTCACCCAGGCTGGAGTGCAGTGGTGTGACCATAGCTCACTGCAGCCTAGAACTCCTGGGCTCAGGTAACCCTCCCCCTGGGACTACAAGTGTACTGTGCCGGGCTCATTTAAAATAAATATATGTATATATTTTTGTAGAGATGGGGTCTTGCCTTGTTGCTCAGGCTGGTCTTGAACTCCTGGGCTGAAGCGATCCTCTCGCCTAGCTGGGATTACCGACACACGCCACCACACCCAGCCAAACCTGCATTATTATCACTTGTCAGAGAAAGCCTGGTACTGCCTCTGGGATTTCTTGGTGGTCTGTGTCTTTCAGTCGTCCTTGGAGAGAGACCTCCCTCCCTCCATTCCCATGTGGGGGCAGCTGGCAGTGGTGTGAGCCCACTGGGAGGGGTCACGGCAGCCCAGCCCAGCCTCACCAACACAGGTGGTGGCTTGGTGCAAACTAGAAGACACCCTACTGCCATCTGCTAGAAACTTTCTTCATCACTATGACAATACTGAGAAGAATGGGCTCCCAGGTAACAACTCATCTCTGCTCCAGTTTATCTGAAAGAGAGCTTACTGACCTGGTCGACCCTCTCTGAGATCGGCACTGAAAGCCTTCGCTCTGTGAACCCTCCCACACCTACTGACCTTTATTGAGCCTGGCAGCGTATTCTTATATTTTGTGGATTGGGATAATTAAACTTATAGCTTGTGTCATTGAAAATAAGAGTTTGGGTTTCTGTTTTTTATTCTCTTTTTTCTTTATTTTTCCCAGTAAAAATTTCCAAGAAAAGAAGAAGCAAACATTATCTTTCCTCTGCTACTCAAAACACAGAAAACCAGAGTCCCTGTAACCTACCTTTCTTTTAATTTTTCTTAATAAATGTCCATTTGCTGCCAAAGTACTTACACTATACTCCACGCTTCCCCCACTGATGTACAATACCATTTTTATAATTATGCAATTTTCATATTTGTTCTTTTCTTCTTTCATTTACCTTTATTTCCATTTATGCTTATTTATGCCAACAGCATTTTTAATTTTTGAAGCTACAGAATATATTTAAGTATCAGAAAGCTCAGTTTCCCTTCAGTGTTCTTATTTTTCTGTGTCTTACTCTCTTAAGGTATCTTGCATTTGTGACTTTAGCTTTATGGATATCACACACACATAGATGTGATTTCATAGCATAATTTATGGATGAATTTGGGAAAAAATGAATGTTTATAATTTAAAATTTTTTAGTTAAAAATGCAGCTAATAAATCCAGTTATTCAAAATTTACATATTCTTTTATGTTCTACAGTAAAGTTTTATAATTTTTGATAATAGATGAATCCAGTTAACTTTAACACTTGATTTTTTAAAGCTTTTCACTTGCTGCTATGAATAGGATTTGTTCCGACATTGTATTCTAATAAGTCTTTTTGGTACACAAGAACATTTTTTGTCGGTGGTGTTCCCATTTTTTGTTATTGTTGCCTTTCTGAATTTTTTAAGTTTTCTAAAAAGGTCATACATTACATATACATTTTTAAGTACAAAAAGAAGCACAGCAAAATATATGCTCATTGAGGGAATTTTAAAATTTATAGAAACATATAAACAAACATAATCACCCACCATCCCACTGAATGGTTGTGCATTCAGTATTTCCCTCTTGCCTTTTATCTGTGTGTACACATACAGAAATACTAAAAGTGAAGTTATATTGGATATAAAACATTGTGTCTTAATCTCCCAATTAATGAGACTATTTTCCAATGTCATTAATTATTCTTCACAAACATAGTTTGTAACAGCTAAAATCTATTCTAGACTATGGCTATGACAAGTTATTTTCATTTATTTGGTCAATTTATTTATTTATTTATTTTCAAGTTTGATATTATAATTAAAATTGTCTTTAGTATTCCTTACATAAATTTTTATTTGAATTCCAAATTTTCTTTAGTTTTACCTTCTAGAGATGAAGTTACTATATCAGGTGTTTTTAGATAAATTTTAGGTTACATGGAGGAAGTAAGCCTGAGAAAGTTGATCTGCCTGGCTTTGTAAAGTAAAGGGAAACTCTCTCCCTAAGCCCTGGAAAAAGTCACAGAGACCAGCAGGGAGGAAGAATAAAATTATCCAGAACCCATGTTAGTGAAGAACTAGGACACAGCGAATATGACAAACTTGTGGAAATGAACACCTTAGCCTACACTAGACCTGCGAGCTGGGAGTGCAAAGGAGGAGGGTGTGGTCGGGTCCTACCGGTGATGAACACAGACAGCAGCAACCAGAGTTCTTCCGCAGTAGGAAAGGGTCTGTCTCTGAAAGGAAAATGCTAAAAGCCTATGTGAGACTTGGTGGTCCAGACCACTGGCCACTGGGAAATCGAAAGGCCGTGGCTGAGAAAGGGCATGTGTGCAGGGTGGCAGCGGTGAGAAGGTGCATTGCTCATACTTGCAAAGAGGAGACACTTTCGGAGCCTTGCTCATAAAGGGGGAGAAGGAAGCAGGCCCTCCTGAACCAGTTGAGTTTCTAACATCAGAAGAACGAAGACTAAGTTAACAGCGACAACACCAGGCTCCTTTTGTTACAGAAAGTGCACCTGCAGCAGCAGCAGAAGAGGGCACCCTTGAACCAGGGAACCATGGAAGCCACAGACCCACGACCCCCACCCAGGATGGCTTGTGATTGCTGGTTCAGGAATATCTCACTTAGGAATCAGGAAAAGATCATGAACATCCATGCAAAGTAACGAAAGAAGTGCAATGACTGAAAGGTTTTAAAAAGAGAAGAACCATCAAACCATCAAATAGAGAAAATCTGTAATGCAGGATACCAGAATGAATCAAATTTAATTAAATAAAGCAATTGCACATGAAGAAGAATACCATGCATCTGAAATTTCAGGAGTCAGAATGGAAATGGATAACAAGGAGGAAGTAAAAAGTGAGCCAGCTGAATTCTTTCCACAAACTAAAAACAAAGCAGATGAAATCATTCTAGAAATAATAACTTAACTTCAAGACCCCAAGGTAGAATGGAGATGACCAAAAGTACCATAAGCGCATGAACGCTGGGAATTAAAAGGACCAAGGAAATGAAAACACAATAAAAAAGACAGAAAGAACATATCTGATAGAAATTTTGTGACATATATAGCATATGAGGGAAGATGACTTAAAATATATGATTAGAGTCAATGAAGAGGAAAATAATGAGACAGAACTAATATTTAAAGCTGAAACTAACAAAAAATTTCTGTTTAACAAGAAAAAAGACTTAACTACATATGACAAGAATCCACTATGTATGTGGGGAAAGTGAGTCAAAGTGGTCAATTCTGAAATCTATTCTAGCAAAGTTATTAGACATAAATATTAAAAAAAAAAATCCTGAGGGCCTCCAGACAAGATGCCCATTCACTTAAAATGGACAGACAGTCAGCGTGATGCCCACTGTCTCAGGCAACAGCGGTGGGACAACATAATCGAGAAGCTTGAGGAAGAAAAGTGCAAGTCAAGGATTTTATATCCAGTTGAGTTTCTTTCAGTTTCTTTAAGCAATAGAAAAACAACTTAAATATATAAGAGCTCCGAGAATCTTGTATTTAGAAACCCTTCCTGAGGACTATGCTAGAAAAAAGCTGTATTCAAACAAGAGATAATGGAAGAAATGTGGGGGAAAAAAAACCCAGCAGGGAAAATTGAATAAAAAACCGGCAGGGAGAATTGAACACATTGAATTGTAAATCTAAGACTAAATTAAAATAGAGATGGGCTGAAAGTATAATATATACTTGTGATATCATCTGTAAGGTGTTAATAACCTACTTAAAAATGGAAGCTCAAAGAATAGGGAAATGGGAAAATAGAACAAGCTGACTGAGTAGGTAAGAGGTGAGAGTCAAGTATTTGGTATTTGACTCAAGTATCAGGTATTTAAGCTTGTCAACTAAATAGCAGAAGCTTATGAAAGAAAAAAACCCAGTAGGCACATACATAAACTAATTAGCATAAAGGTAATGCTAAAGTGAAAATATCATCCTTGGTAAAGACCAAACACACAAAAAAAATAAAGAATAAAAACTTGGGTAAAACAATTTAATAATCAATCTTCATAAATTGAATTAAATATCTAATCCTTCGGTCTTAAAATGGGACACAATGGGAAAATAGAAAACACTTTTAACACTCATTCTTTCACTCTTGGTGCAGGCCTCGACATGAACGTGCCCGAAGGCTGAGGACATGCTGACGGCCCTCTGTGGCAGCGCTCTGCACAGGCGCTTGCTCCAAGCAGGGAGGCTCAGGCTGGGAGTCAGCGTGCTGGGCCCAAGCAGGAAGTGCACCGCGTTAGTCCCATGCTTTGACCAGGATTCAGTTCTCTTGGAGGTATTTTCCTTTATTGCTCTCATCACTGCCTGTTCCTCACCAATCTATCTTCTTAAAATTTGTTGTATCAGAATTTTAATATTCATTGGAATATTACACTTCAGTCTGGTATCTGATTACTATTATCTTAACTACTTTATATTATTTAGTAAGAAAAGTTTTACTAGTATTATGATCATAATATTTTTGCGTCAAGGTCTCAAGGTCTTTTTAAATTTTATTTATTTATTTTTGAGACAGGGTTTCGTGACTCACCAGGTTGGAGTGTCGTGGTGTCATCATAGCTCACTGGGACCTCAAACTCCTGGCTGAAGTGATCCTTCTGCCTCAGCCTCTTGGGTAGCTGGGACTGCAGGTGCGTACCATCATGTCCAGCTAATTTTTTTTTTTTTTTTTAATTTTGTAAAGGTGAGATCTCATTCTGTTGCCCAGGCTGGTCTCAAATCCCTGGCCTGAAGGGGCCCTCTTGCCTCAGCTTCCCAGAGTGCTGGGATCACAGGCGTGAGCCACTAAGCTGGCCTCAAGGTCGTTTTTTCCATAGCATTGTGGTTCATAAATAAACTTGAGTATTTCCTCCCTCCTTATTTAATGAAGAAAGATAGTAAACACATTCCGTAGGAAGTTTTCATATGCAAATTATAAACAAAAAGTCAAATTTCCCTCTAAAAATTTTTCACAACTTAAATCTCCATTCTAGTAAGAAGACTTCAGTTTCAACAAATCATCACTGAAATTAATATTGTATTTTTATCCATATTATATTAATGAGCTAAAAGAGGTATTTCTTCTCAATCTCTGTTTTTAACTAGCAGTGTTACTTAAAAATTTTTCATCTTTATCGGTTATTGTATTTATTTCTCTGTGACATGTTGCTTTCTATACTTTGCCTATGATAAATTAATGTTTTTCATTTTGCATTGGAACAAATTTTTATGTTTTAAATTTATTTTTTTGTCTTTCAGATTTATTACAATTAATTTCCTTAGTTTTTAGTCCATTATTTTCCAGAGTAATTATATAAAAATCATTTCTCACCTATAGGACTCAAAAATTGTATTAACCAACAGATTTTAATTTCCATGTATAGAATGCTCTACTCAACAACTGTAGGGTACACATTCTTTCCAAGTGTCTATAGAATGTGTACCACTGTATCCTGGATGATTGGAGGGGAAAAAACCCTCAACAAATTTAAAACATTTGAAACAATACAGAGTTTGTTCTCTGACCACAAGGAAATCAAACTAGAGAAAAAAAATAGAAAAAAATAGGAAAATCTCCAAACATTTGGAAAGTAAACAGCACATTACTTAGTAATTCATGGGCTAAAGAGGAAGGCTTAACAGAAATTTTAAAAAATGTATTGGGCCGGGCGTGGTGGCTCACGCCTGTAATCCTAGCACTCTGGGAGGCCAAGGCTGGCAGATTGCTCAAGGTCAGGAGTTCGAGACCAGCCTGAGCAAGAGTGAGAGCCCGTCTCTACTAAAAACAGAAAGAAATTAATTGGCCAACTAAAAATATATAGAAAAATTTAGCCGGGCATGGTGGCACATGCCTGTAGCCCCAGCTACTAGGGAGGCTGAGGCAGAAGGATCGCTCGAGCCCAGGAGTTTGAGGTTACATGCAACATATTAAAATCTGTGAGATGCAGGTAAAGCAGTTCTGATGGGGAAACTTATACAAGTAAAAACTTATACCACATTGAATAGTTGGTTTCTTAAAAAAAGTACATTAGAATATGCTAAAGTCTCAAATCAATAATCTAAACTCCCTCCTCAGGATATGAGGAGAAAGAAGAGCAGAATAAACCAGCAGTGGACACTGGGTCATTTCTCAGCCATGTTTGAACAAAGCAGTTCTCGGAACACCTGTTCTCACACGGATTGTTTCTTGTTGATCGGCCTCAAAACGCCTTGTGACTTGCAAACAAGCTAGGGTGCCTTGACCCGCAAACGGGAAAGGGCAAAGGAGGAGACGCAAATGTCAACTCCCTGAGGCAGAGCGGTGAGAACCAGTCCATGTGGAGACGAAAACATTCTGGGAACAGAAAATAGCGGTGGGAAAAGCTGGGGTAGACTGGGACAGATGCCAAAAGAACAGTGTTAAAAATAAAGACGCTGCAGTCGAGAGGTGCTGCAGTCTTGTACCGTCTTTGTGTGTTTGTCTTCTGTGTTCATCTCCTCCCCAAGACGGGCCACAATACCAAACAATACATACTAAACATTTTTCTTAGTATCATGTTATAAAATCAACTTTCTCACATGTCAATAATATTACTATAGAAAATAAAATCCCATTTACAACAGCAACAAAAACATATAAAGTATTAGTATCAGATTACATAAGAAATTAGGAAAATCTTTGAAGAAAATTATACTGCTTTATATTTGCCATTAAAAAGACTTGAATACCAGTTCATCAAAATTGGCAGGGAGTGATATTAAAAACAAATGTTGGATTAGGGAACTTCAAAAATTTGTCCCTCTACTAAACCAATCATTAAGATGGCAAAAACTGACAGTATCAACTTTTTTGGAACTCTGGAATCAAGTAAGGAAATACAGCAAGCAAGGGCATGCTTAATGAAGAAAAAGGCAGTTAAACTTTACTATGTATTGTGGCATTTTTCTGTAGCCACCTACCATTGCCCCATTCCCCAGCTTTTTAGTCACTGTGGGGACAGCAGCCTGCACTCCTGGTGCAGCTTGCTGGTACTGGGATAGGGAATACTTTGCTCATAAAAAATTGTGGTTCTGTGTTTTGACCTGTCTGAAGGTTCGCCAAGGGTCCAGCCCAGAGGCCTGCTTTTGTTTTGACCCCCTTGGCTACAGTGACTTCCCAGGTTGAGCCTGTCAAAGGCATTTAAAGACATATCCAGGTTGAGCATCCCTACTTCAAAAAACCAAAATTCAAAATTAAAAATGCTCCAAAATCTGAAATATTTTGAGCACCAACATGACACAACAAGTGGAAAATTCCACGCATAGGTACTTAACAGAAACTCTGTTTCATGCACAAAATTATTTTGAAATATTGTATAAAATTCACTATGTGTAGAATAGCAGAGACTATGTGTAGAAGGTATATATGAAACATAAATGAATTCCATGTCTAGACGTGGGTCTCATCCCCAAGTTATCTTACATATATGCAAATATTCTAAAATCTGAAACACTTCTGTTCTGGCCAAGCATTTTGGATAAGGAATACTCAAACTTTTATACCTGTTGCTGCCTGGGGAAAGGAGCAGCAGGTGGGACAAGTAGCAGACAATGCCAAATGCCTGGAAAGGAGGAGGCTGAGGAACAATATTCTTGGAAAAATAAAGGTTTGAAGTGCTATACTATACAAACTGGGGAATCTACAGTGTGATCTGAATGCCCTTGGCAAGACCATTCTTGGAACCTGAGAGACATGAGGCTTGCCTCTCTGGCTGATTCTGGACTCTGCACAAGCAAAAGGAGAAGGAGAAGGTAGAATTATAGGGGCCTAGGTAAGCACTGAAGGACTACAGAGGCTGTCTTAGTCCATGATATCTTGTTATAACAGAACACCTGAGACTAGGTAACTTACAATGAAAAAGGTTTATTTGGCTCACAATTCTAATGGCTGGAAAATCAAAGATTGGGCAGATGCATGTGGTGAGGGTCTCAGGCTGCTTCTACTTGTGGCAGGAAAGAAAATGGGAGCCAGGCATGTACAAAGAGATCACATGGTCAGAGAGGAGGCAAGAGAGCTAAACAAAGAAAACCAAACTCTTTTTAACAACTCCCTCTCTCAGGAACTAATTCATTCTCTCAAGAACTAATCCATTCTTGCCAGAGCAAGAACCTACTACAACAAGAACAGCACCAAACCGCTGGTGAGGAATCTGCCCCCATGACTAAAACACCTCCTACTGGTCTCTACCAACCAACACTGCTACACCTTGGACCAAATTTCAACATGAGTTTTGGTGGGGACAAATAAACCATATTCAAACCATAGCAAAAGCATTATGCAAAGACCTAAAGAATTTTTTTTCCTGACTTCAGACAATTAAGAAAATTTATTTCTACTGAGAAAAAAGGAATGGAAAACTTCAGAGACCCCACACACAAGGAATACAATCTTTGCAAACTTGTTTGAAAAAATAACTAAACAAACACATGACTGAAGACCTCAACAAGCAAGAACAACAAACCCTAGGGAGGTGGGAGAATCTAATTTCCAAAGTGATCACCTTGTAGTATTTAAAAGAATTAGCATCAACAAATATTAAAAGACATACAAAGAATCAGGAACATGTGGCCCATTCAAAGAAAAAAAAAAAGAAAGAAATTAACAGAAACCATCCCTGAGAAAGAACATATTGGACTTACTAGACAAAGACTTTAAATTACCTAACTTAAAGAAGCTCCAAGAGCTAAAGGCAACCATAGACAAAAAATGAAAGGAAACCAGGGGAATCATGTATGAACAAATAGACAATAGCAATAAAGAGAAATTATAAAGAGGAACCAAATTCTGAAGCTGAAAAGTATAAGAGCTGAAATTAAAAATTCATCAGAGGGGTTCAACAAAAGATTTAAGCAAGGAGAAAAAGGGATCAGTGAACATGGAGATAGCATATTATACCAACAGTGAAAAACTGAAAGAATGATCACTCTTACCACTTCTATTCTACATAGTACTGTAAGTCCTGGCCAGAGAAATTAGTCAAGAAAAAAAAAATAAAAAGAATCCAAACTAAACAGGAAGAAGTAAAATTGTCCCTGTTTGCAGATGGCATGATCTTATATGTATAAAACACTAAAGAATCCATAAAAAAACTTTTGGAGCTAATATATGAATTCAGTAAAATTGCAGCATATAAAATCAACATACAAAAATGAATTGCATTCCTATGCACTAACAAGGAACTAACTGAAAGGAATTTTTAAAAAAATTTATAATAGGGCCGGGCGCGGTGGCTCACACCTGTAATCCTAGCACTCTGGGAGGCTGAGGCGGGTGGATAGCTCAAGGTCAGGAGTTCAAGACCAGCCTGAGCAAGAGCGAGACCCTGTCTCTACTATAAATAGAAAGAAATTAATTGGACAACTAA
>CAUYMX010086473.1:0-16897 GCA_963573855.1 Lepilemur septentrionalis
GTAAAATGGAGAAATAAAGCTGGGAACAGGAAAAGGTATGGGAGGTTTTGTGATTTTTAAATGGGTGGTTTCACAGAAGGCCTCTACGGGGAGGTGATCTTTGAATAAAAGGCCGAGGTAAGTGATATAGTGAATCTGGCAGGTATTTTGGGCAATTATAAAAGGATTAAGTTGTATGTGTAGAGAAAATCTCTCAAAGGCTGTTAACAGTAGCCATATAAGGGACAAGGGATTACCAGGTACTTCCACTGTCCACGTTTTAAATCACAAAATAAAATTACCAGTGCCTCAGGGAATCCAGTCTGAACAATTATAACTGATATCACCTCCTGTGAAGATATTCCATGGCATTGATCATCACTTGTCATAATGGGTTTATTACGTCTAAGTTTTGGTTAATGTGTGCAACCCCTACGGATTCTGTAGCCAAATCCAGCTGCTGCTGCTTTGAATGTCTTCCAGTTCCTGGAATGCACCAAGCTCACTCACCACAGGGCCTTTGCACAGGCTGTGTGCATTGCCTGAACAGCCAGCCCCTCTCCGACCTCTCCTCCTGCCCCTCTGGTAAGGCATCTCCCACGGCTGCTGTTATTTCACATTTGCTCGTGTCTTCCCTCATGAAGGCAGGGCTGGGGTCTGTCTTCCTCCTCATCTTGACTCCCTCTACATTTTTCCCCCAACACAGAGCCTGGCGCTCAATGTTGATTTAGAGAATGAACGAATAATTCTAGCGGTTGAAAATTTTTAACTTCTAAAACTAACTCCAAGGTTTTATTGGTAGGAGGGGGTCAAACCAGGTCAGGCTTCCAGTTGTCACTGCCCAGTGCCTGTCACCTACTTACTGGAACCAGGAATGATGCCCTGGAGGCGGAATCAGCTTGAACAAAGAGGTAGAGGGCAAAGAGTGATGTCTGTATCTTCTCTTTCTGGAAGGAGGTATCCAGAAAGAAGGAAGTTGAATAAGCTTCCAGATCCTCAGTGCAGATCAGTTCTACCCCATCCGGCCTCCACCCGCGGGGGCGCGGCTCCTTTAAGGCTCCCGGAAACGGGCCGACAGGGACGGAAGTGACCCTCTTTATTTCCCCTCCTCACGTGGTGCGGACAGGAAATGACGCAAACGGCCCGGGAGCTGCGGACGCAGAGGCCGACGGAGCGGGAGTCGCGGACGCCGCGGGGTCTCCGGGACAGGTGACCGGGGGAGGGGGCCAGGAGCGCGCCCGGAGAGGGCGGGGCCTAAACCCCCACGTGGGGGGAGCGGGAGCAGGCGCGGGCGGGGTAGTGAGCAGCCGGCGGGGGCGGGGCCAGAATACTCTGCGGGGGGCGGGGACAGGACGCCCACATGGGAAGCCGGCGGGGCGCGACGGGCCAGGCTGCGGGCGGGGCCAGGTTATGGGTGGGCAGCTGGGGTGGGGCCTAAAAGTTGTGTCCGTGCTGGGGGCGTGGCCAGGACGCGGGCCACAAACGCTGGGGGCGCGGCCAGAAAGTTTAGCTTCAGCTGGAAGTGGATCCAGATCATTGGCGGGAAGTCGGGGGTGGATCCAGAGCGTGACGCGAAGGCGAGGGCGGGGCCAAAATGTGGCGGGTCGCCAAGTGCCGGGGCCAGGGTCCTGGTGGGGAATGCAGGGGGTGGAGCCAGAAAGTTGTGCCTGAGCAAGGGGCGCGGCCAGAACGTTGGCTGGGAAGATGGCAGGTGTGCCGGAACCGTGGCTAGGGAAGCCGGGGGCGGAGCCAGATGATGACGCTGCGAGGCGGGGGCGGGATCGGGGGCGTGACCAGAAAGTTGACAGGGCAAATAGGAGGCGGGGCCAGAGCGTGGGCTGGGGAAATTGGGGGCGGGGCTGGAATAATAACATGAGAAGGCGGAGCCGGGCTCAGGCTGCGCCTGGGGAGCCAGGGGCGGGGCCAGGGGGAGTGCCTGGGAAGTCGGAGGCGAGGCCAAGTTAATGACGGAAGAGTGTGGGCGGGGCCAGAAGTCTGGTGGGAAAGGTGGGGCCGAAAAGTTTTTCCCTGGCGGAGGGCGGGGCCAAAGCGGCTCTCGGGATCCCGGGGGCGGGGCCCTGGCGTTCCCAGCCAGGCTGGCCTGGTTGGAGCTTTTCACCGAAAATCCGGGGGCGAGCCCAGGAAGTCTTGTTCTCGTTGGGGCGGGCGAAGTGTTCACTGGGAAGGTCAAGCCAGGTCCAGGAAGCCTTGCAAGTGAGTACTGGGCCTGTTTTCAGAATCTTTTCGAGGAGTGTGGGAGGCGGCCGTAGCTTTCTCAGGATGCTGGAAGCAGGGCTGGGACATCCTGAGGGAGGCGTGGACTTAGAATGTTCTCTGAGAGTACGGGGTTTGAACTTTGAGTGTAGGGTTGGGGATGTTTCTGAAGCTTACCAGGCAGAGCCAGAATGTTCACTGGATGTGAGCGACCCCAGAATGGGCACAGGAAGGTGGATTTGGAACTTTTTTGTGCAGGTTGTGCCGCTTGAGCTCTCTTGAGGTAGGGGTTAAAACTCTTACCATAGGGACATGGAGGCTGGACTAGAGTCTTCCTTTGGAGGAGAGCAGTGTTGGATGTTTCCTTAAGCGGTTGGGAGGGGCCAGAACATTCCCAAGGTGGATTTGACAACAATATTTACAAGGGAAGTGGGTGAGTCAACAAAGATCGTGAAGTAGCAGAGTCTACGTTTTTCTAGGGGCATGGCTAGCTCTTGAAGAGGGAGTGAGGGTGAGGCCTGGAATTCTCTTGGGGTATAAGTTTTTTTTTTGTGTGTGTCTATGTGAGGCTCCCCCAATATGGGATAGGATGAAGCAGATAGGGAAGCCATTGGCCTTCAGTCCTTCTGTCCCTTCTGCCCTCAGGAACCCTCAGTGCTGATTCTGCAGATTCTGCAGGGGAGGTTTGCTGGGACCCTGGCCCTGCCCAGCCATCGAAATGGTGAGACTAAAAGTGGGGTCTGTAGAATTTGAGCTTTGGGGAAGAGGACAGTATCCAGGGGACAGACTCTCAGACTCTGGATTGAATGGCCCTGGTATGGGTGGAGGGTTTCTTCCCCATCCCTCAACTGCCTCCCGGTCTCAGGCAGCCACACTGGATTTGAAATCAAAGGAGGAGAAGGATGCTGAGTTGGACAAGAGGATCGAGGCTCTTCGGAGGAAGAATGAGGCCCTCATTCGGCGCTACCAGGTGCCCTAGCCCTGCCCTGGGAGACCCCATCCCCTCTCTTCCCCGCAGTGAGTTTTTCTCACCTCTCCCTTCCTTAAAACCTTTTCATGGCTCCGCATCATTGTCAGGATAAAAGCCAAAGGCTTTTCTTCATTCCATTACTCATTCATTCATTTGCAGATACGCACCAAGGTGTCGCTGTACCAGGCCCTGTACTGCTAGGGATATAGCCTTGACTGAGACAGCCCCAGGCCTACTCTTCCAGGGCTCAAGCCTAGTCAGGGAGACAGCCCTGTCCTCATTTATTGATGAGCCACCATGGACAAGGCTGAATGAGGGACTTTGGGGTGTTCGGGAGTCCAGAGGGGGCTACTGACCCAGCCTGGGGACATGAGGGAGGGCTTCCTGGAGGAGGGCACTCTGAGGCCTGCGTGGTGAATAGACATTAGCCAGCTGAAAAGGAGAGGAGAATGTGTTTCAGGCAGAGGGAACAGTTTGTGTAAATACTTGGAAGCAAGAGAGAGCTTAGAGCTTAAAGTTGGAGCATTAGTTGGGGAAGAATTGATCTGGAGAGGTCAGCAGGGGCTGTGCCATGCAGGGCCCTGAATGCCACCAGACTGAGAGTTTCAGATTCTGAGCACACTGAGGAGCCATGGAGGGCTTTAACAGGGGGGACTAGGTCAGAATAGCTTTCTAGGAAGACCCCTCTGCCTGCTTTGTGGCAGTGGATGGGAGGAGGCAATACTGGAGACCAGAGACCAAAGATGAAGTTGGGGCAGACACCCTAGGGGGAGAGGAGGTGCCTGGCTCAGGACAGGGCTGTTGAAGGGGACGAGGTTACCGATGGGCAGTGGGGGGAAGAGGGAGGGTCCAGGACAAGGGCCCAGAGCAGGTGGTGCGCTGTCCCTGAGATAGGATCCAGAAAGAGGCATGGGTTTCATTTATTCATTCTTCATGCATTCATTCATCAAGAAACAGTTGAGTTTCTGTTGTGTGCCAGGCGGTGTTTTAGGCTTGGGGTACATGTCAGTGAACAAAGTAGACACATTCCTGTCTCAGGTAGAGTGTTGCAGTGGGGGAGGCAGGCAGTAAGCAAAGTGCACAGGGTGCCCGGTATTGGATGAGAACAGCAAGAACAGCGGGGGAGCTGGTTTCTACAGGGTGGTCAGGGGAGGCCTCGCTGGGAAGGCAGCATTTGAACAGAGACCTGAGGGAGGGA
Organism: Lepilemur septentrionalis; assembly: GCA_963573855.1. Taxonomy (NCBI): domain Eukaryota; kingdom Metazoa; phylum Chordata; class Mammalia; order Primates; family Lepilemuridae; genus Lepilemur; species Lepilemur septentrionalis. The sequence continues at coordinate 4,362 of CAUYMX010086473.1, forward strand.
GGGGTTGAAGGCTGTCTGGGGAAAAGGGTGTTCCTGGTGGAGGGATCAGCCGGTGCAAAGGCCCAGAGGCAAGTCTGACTGAGCCTGGTATGTTCTGGGAACAGTGAGGAAGCCATAGTGATCAAGGGGGAGAGGCTGAGAGAGGAGGTCAGGGAGGTAACAAGGCCAGGTCCTGGAGGGTCCTGTAGGCTGTGGGGAAGGCTCTTACTCTGAGGTGGACACTACAGGAGGGTTCTGAGCAGGGGAGCAACGTGACAGAGTTTGAGGGATGATGCTGAAATGACCAGTTTTGAGAGAGGCCTGGGCTGGGGTCAGACTTAGGAGGGATTCAGGGGGGACTGTGGGAGTCCAGATGGCAGACAGGGTACCTGATCCCCCTGCCTCCCACCGGCTGCTTGCTCCCAGGAGATTGAAGAGGACCGCAAGAAAGCTGAACTCGAGGGAGTGGCAGTGACAGCTCCCCGGAAGGGCCGCTTTGTGGAGAAAGAGAACATGGCAGTTGAGGTGGGTGGCCTCCATCCTGATAGCTGCCCTCTCTGGGTAGCTGCCTTCTCTGGGCGTGGGCTGTCCCATCCCAGTTGCTTTGCCCCAGTGACTGTACTTTCCTCCTTTCTCCTCTTCTAGGAGAAGAGCCTGGGTCCTTCCCGGAGGTCTCCTGGGAGCTCTCGGCCCCCAGGAGCCAGCAAGGGGGGCCGGACGCCTCCACAGCAGGGAGGCCGGGCAGGCATGGGCCGGACATCCCGCAGCTGGGAGGACAGTCCTGGGGAGCAGCCTCGAGGAGGAGCTGGGGGCCGTGGCCGGAGGGGCCGTGGCCGGGGGTCCCCTCATCTCTCTGGAGATGGCTCGACCGCTGACCGCAAGTCCAAGGTAGGAGCTGCGCTGGGCTTGAAGACCCGGGCTGGGACCCCCTTGTCCCCCTTGTCCCTTTTTCTCTGTTCCTACTCTCAAATGGACTATTTTTTTGTTTGTCTTTAGGAGTGAGTGTGTGTCTTTCTCTCTCTCTTCTTCCCTGCATCTCTGCCTCCCTCCCCCTCCCCCCTCTGCCCAGTGCTTGTGCTCTCCCTGTGTGTCCCTTTTCTCCCTCTCTCTGGTGTGTGCTTACCTGCTTGTCCTCTGCCCTTCTCTGTCTCCTCCCTTTCTGGCACTGTCTGTCTGTCAGGCAGGCGCTGACTGCTGGGCTCCGCGCGGTGCTCTCTCTGTGCCCATCTCAGTCCCTGAGTTTGCTTGTGGGGAGCAGTGACCTCACCGACATGTAGGTCAGCAGGGTGGGAGGCTGTCTAGCACGGCGGCTCACAGCCCTTCGGGGACTTGGGTGCAACCTGCCCTGATCAGTTGCCTGTCCTCAGGCAGCTCACTTCCCCCTCCCTACTCCTCGTGAGCTTCCGGTTCTCGTGCTTATGAAGAAATAAGACTGAGATTTAAAGATTATTGTAAGCATTCTGTGACATCGGGCATCGAAGGCCTCAGAGTAAGCACTCAGCAAGCGTGAATGTTTACTGTTCGGGCGTGCTAAGCTGCTGTCACAGAAAGACCCCAAATGCTGCGGCCCAAATAGAGTGGAAATTTATTTCTCTCTTGTGTGTTGAGCCCTGTGGTGAGGAGAGTGGCCCAGGTGGGGAGACCCTGCTCCATGAGGTCACTCAGGGACCCAGGTTTCTGCCCCTTGTTGCTTGTTGGTCCCCTAGGGCATAGTCATTGTTTGCATGGCAAAATCTGGGTCCACGACACAATTGAGGTCCAAGTCCCACGAAGGGGAAAGAGGGGTTTTGTCACTTCTCACATGCTGTTGGTGAGAACTTCAACACCTGGCCACGCCCAGCCGCAAAGGAGACTGGGAAATGAAATTGTCATCTCCAGCTGGTTGGCCTTGTGCTCATCTGAAATTGTCTTACTGTGGACGAAGGCGTTGCGGGGGGTCCCTCAGCCGTCTGCCAGGTTGTTACTGTTATTACCACGATTGCTGTTGTGGCCACTGTGGTGTGTCCCCTGCACCCCTGACACTGAACTCCCAGGTTCAGTGATTTGCTAGAAGGACTCACAAGGCTCAGCGTGTGTTTGAGTCACGACTTAGATTTGTCACGGTGAAGGGACACAGAGCAGACGCAGCAAGGGGAAAAGGTACCCGGGCTGCAGTCTGGAGGAAAGCAGGTGTGAGCTGCCGAGTCCTCCCTGTGGAGCCATAAGGGACGTGCTTAATTTTTCTGGTGCTGAATTGTGACAATGCATGTCTACTGGGACGCTTGTGAGGAGTTTTTAATTGGAGACGGTCACATAGGTCTTCTCTGCCTAGAACATACCAACGTTCCAGACCCCAAGGAGGACAGCGGCGTGCAGTGTGTACCCCGCTGTAGGCACAGTCTAGGCGCCGTGAGCCACCCTCTCAGTTCACCGTTGGCTGGGAACACCGTGCGGGCACATTGCCAGACGCCAGCCAGGGCCAGCCTTGCCAGCGGGCCTGTCCCAGGAGAGCAGTCTCAAGCCTGCTGTGCCAGCCCTATTCTGCACAGGGGCTGAGTAGTCTGTCCTGATGCCGGTGTCTCCATCTTTGTCCCTCCTCCTCCCCCAGGAGTGGGAGGAGCGGCGCAGGCAGAACATCGAGAAGATGAACGAAGAGATGGAGAAGATCGCGGAGTACGAGCGCAACCAGCGGGTCAGTAGCGCAGGCGTCCCCGTCCCCGAGGCGGGGCAGAGCTGCCTGAGCCCCTGGGGAGCCTGCCAACCCCTACCTCCTCCCCTACCTGCAGGAAGGGGTGCTCGAGCCAAACCCGGTGCGGAATTTCCTGGATGATCCCCGGCGACGCAGCGGGCCCCTGGAGGAGCCCGAGCGGGACCGCCGGGAGGGCAGCCGCCGGCACGGGCGCAACTGGGGGGGCCCCGACTTCGAGCGGGTGCGCTGTGGCCTCGAGCACGAGCGGCAGGTGGGTGCTGGCAGTGGGGCACCCTGGGCACCCAGTGTGCTGCCAGGGACTGAGTGCACGGCAGAATGAGACAGACGGGGACCACAGTGTCTCTCTCTCGCCAGTGGCACAGGATTTTAACTATTAAGGATTTGGGGCATGCCTTGATTCCTGCCAGGGCGAGTCTCCCTCATTCTTGATAACTGGAGTGTTTATGATGCACCATCCATGTGGCTGTGTGAGGGGTAGGGATCTGGCCTAAGAGAGGAGGGACAGGCACTGTCCCCGTGCTTGGCGGTTCGTCCCCAGGTTGCCTGTCGGCTCTTCTGCAGTTACAGCTTTATGGTTTTGGGGTTTTGCCTTGTTACTAATTAGGCACCTACTGTATGCTAGGCACCATTTGGGATGCTGGAGATTAGAGTTACGGGGCAAAGCCCTTGCCCTGGTGACATTTATCCTGGTAGATGCTAAGTAAATGAAAATGCAGTGAGACGTCAGGCGATGCCAAATGCTGTGAAGAAAGGTCTGGCAGGGCCGGGGGGACAGAGGGGTGCTTCTTAAGCAAGAGAGGGCCGGAGGGCCTCTGGGAACAGGTGCCATTTGAGCGGGCCTGGTTCTTATGTCCGCTTTGTGACCTTGAGTGAGTGGCTCCACCTCTGAGTTGAGGGGCGAGGTGGGGTGGGTTTGGATTGGCTGGTGACTGCCTGTCGTCTGGGGTGGCGCAGGGCCGCCGGGCGGGCCTGAGCGGTGCTGGAGACATGACGCTGTCCATGACGGGCCGGGAGCGTTCGGAGTACCTGCGCTGGAAGCAGGAGCGGGAGAAGATCGACCAGGAGCGGCTGCAGAGACACCGCAAGCCCACCGGCCAGTGGCGGCGGGAGTGGGACGCCGAGAAGACCGACGGGATGTGAGTCTCCTGCTCGCCTGCGTTGGGCTCCTCCTTGAACTTGGCCCTGGCCCCTAACTCCTTTGCCTCTCTCTGGTTTCTCCACCTGTATGGCGGTGAGTGAGTACGACATCCCGGTGGTGCTGCATGACAGCCACCAAATCTCAGTGGCATGTGAAAGCGTTTCTATCCCACGTGCTTGGGGTGAGCTGGCCTCGGCCAATCCAGGCGGGGCGCTAAGCCGGGGTCCCACCAGGCCTGGCTGCTCAGGTCAGGGTGGACTCAGTCTGCTCCCGTTCGGGTCCCGGGAAACAGCTAGTCAGTCATTGCATTGTTGTCATGAGGACCAACTTCCATAGCCAAGAAGAAAGTTCTGGAAGAACCGATGAAAGGCAGTCTTTAAAAATCAGCAACTTTTAGTTTAACCCTGTCCTCCATTTTTTGCTGCCTGGAAAGTTTTCTTATACCCATAACCGTTATTTTTGGCTCCAGCCTGGTGGTTGGGGGCATTTTGTTTCCTTTTGAATTGGGAGCCAAGCACGTGCAGGTGGGAGAAGTATTTTGCACAGATACTGTAGCCACCATTTCTAAGGAATAGGTTTGTGGGGCAATGCTCTCAGGGTTTAGGATGAGAAAGTCATTGTTTTTCTTTTGTGTCCCCGAAGCAATCTGCAACAAGTCTAATGAATATCTGTGTGCATTGCTTTTGTCAGCAAATATTTTTTCTTTTTCAAATTTTTTTAACGTCTTTTTTTTTTCTTTACCATCGATACAACTATGCTTAATACTGTCAGCAAATATATATTGAGTCTCTCCTAAGTGTCATGGAAGGTTCTAGGTGATGGGGAAACAGCAGTGAACTAAATGTTTCTGCCTTCATGGAACTTAGCATGTGATGGGAGGACGGGCAGAGTGTTGAAGCAGAGTGGGGAGATGGGGAAGGGTTGTTATTTTATTTTATTTTTATTTATTTATTTATTTTTGAGACAGAGTCTCACTTTGTTGCCCGGACTAGAGTGCCGTGGTGTCAGCCTGGCTCACAGCAACCTCAAACTCCTGGGCTCAAACAATCCTCCTGCCTCAGCCTCCCGAGTAGCTGGGACTGCAGGCATGCGCCACCATGCCCGGCTAATTTTTTCTATATATATTTAGTTGGCCAATTAATTTCTTTCTATTCTTAGTAGACCCTTCGAGAAACAGCAGGTGCGAGTCCCTGCAGTGGGAGAGCCTGCCTAGCTGGGGAGCTCAGAAGGTGACAGGGAGTGAGGTCAGGCAGGGAGTTGGGGGTGATGCACCTTGGCAAGGGTCTGTGGTACCCCCCGAATCGTTGGTTTTGGGGCCAGTCAAATCTTTTTCTGTTTGTCCTGGGATGTCAGATTTGCCTTTCCACCTGGTCTCGTGCCACGTCTAATCAGTGTCCCCTGTCTGGCTGACCTTCTGTCCCTCTGATCTCACTATGGACCCTGATCCCTCCCCTCCTCTCCCCCCAGCCCTCCTGCTCCCTTGTTCCCCCAGCTGCCTGCTCACTCTGCTTTCTCTGTCCCCGCAGGTTCAAGGATGGCCCAACCCCTGCCCACGAGCCGTCCCACCGATACGGTGCGTGCATGGGTTACTCTGGTGGGAGGAGGCAGCTTGCTGGGCTGGGCCTGGGGTGGAGAGGAGGGTGTGCCATGCCCCGTGCCCTGACTCCTCCTGGGTTCTTTTGCAGATGACCAGGCCTGGGCCCGGCCCCCCAAGCCCCCGACTTTTGGGGAGTTCCTGTCCCAGCACAAAGCTGAGGTCAGCAGTCGCAGGAGGAGAAAGAGCAGCCGGCCTCAGGCCAAGGCAGCCCCCCGTGCCTACAGGTGGGGGCGCCCTTCCCCAGCATTTTTGTTCCTCCAGGGCTGTCCCCAGGGTGTTCTCTGACTTGCCTGTGAATGTATGGGTCCATCTGTCTGTTCCTGTCCCTGTCTCTGTCCCTGTCTTGGCCAAGCTTGGTTGTCTCTCAGGGACTGGGTTTTAGGGGGTTGGGGTGTGGCTCTTGGCTTTACCCTCACCTGTCCCCTTTCCGCCTCCCACCCATCTCCCCTCCTGCCACCTGCCCCCCCTTCTATCTCTCTGTCCTTGACACTTGGGGACACATGCCCACCACTCCCTCAGGGCTCCAACATGCTGGGTGCTCTCTGGGCGGCTCCTCCGCTGGGAGAGGGGGGAGGTATGTGGCCTCTTCCTCCTGTCCCCCTCTGCCTGGGCCTCACCCTTTTCCTTTGTCCCCTCCAGTGACCATGATGACCGCTGGGAGACAAAAGAGGAGGCAGTGTCTCCAGCCCCGGAGGTCCCACAGCCCACCTCCCCCACGGAGACGCCCGCGCAGGTAAGGCGGGGCTGCTGCCGGGGCGGCGGTGGGTGGAGGTGCCTGGCGCTGTGCCTCCCTGACCCGGCCCATCCCCACAGCCACCCGAGACCCCTGCCCCTGCCCACCGGCCTCCAGAGGACGAGGGCGAGGAGAACGAAGGGGAGGAGGATGAGGAGTGGGAGGACATGAGTGAGGATGTGAGTGAGGATGAGGACGAGGAGGATGTCGAGGAGGAAGACAACGGTGAGGAGGAGGAAGAACCAGCCCCAGACCACCAACCCCAAGAGGCCGACCCCGCTGGGAGCCCCACCAGTGAGCCAGCCGACAGAGCGTCCTCCAGCCCCGAGGAGCCCCTGCCGCCTGCCCAGGCCCCTGCCACACCTTCCAGCCCTTTCTCACCACCTGGCGGCCACCAGCCTGTGTCCGACTGGGGTGAAGAGATGGAGCAGAATTCTCCCCGGACCGCCCACCCAGCTGGCACCCTCTCTTCGGGTGAGGCCTGGCCTTGTGGGAATGCATGAAGCTGGCTGCCCATGTGTGCTCGCATGCCCCAGGGGTGTGGCTGGAGGTGGGGCTGCTCGGGGGTGGGGCCCCAGGACCCCTGTGCCCCACAGCCCTGGCGGCTGGGGAGGGCAGTCCATTGTCCCCTCTGTAGTGTCATGCCCCTGTCTCTGGAATGCCCACTCCCAGAGCCTGCCCCAGCCATTCAGAGCCCCCTCCCCAATAAAGAATTCACATCCTCAAAAGACATTCCCCTAAGTGTGTCCTTCAGCCTGCTCTAACTCCCCCTGGGCCTTCTCTCTTGGGGCAGGGAGATGTGGGAGGGGGCTTAACTGAGCCTCCCCTTCCCCAGGAGGTGACCAGCCAGCCCCTGCCTCCCTGGAGAGTGGGCCCAGCCTCCCAGGAACCCAGAAAGCTGAAGAGGAGGGGTCTGAGGCGACTCCAGGTGGGGGAGTGCATGGGGTGGGGGTAGGTGGAAGCGACCACCTTCCTCTTCCTCTGGGGCTAAGGGGCAGAAGGGCTTGGGTGAGGCTCTACCAGGAGCATGTGGGGGTAGCATTTGTTGAGGTCAGAATGTGGCCAGGCTGTGGATGGGATTGCTGCGGGAGCTGGGGCCACCAGGGTGGGCATAACAGGTGGAAGCGGTGAGGAGGTGGAGCGAGGGTGGCATTAGAATTTAGAGGTCCAGCCTGTGCAAGAGGGAGACCCAGTCTCTACAAACTATAGAAAAATTAGCCAGGTGTGGTGGGGCGCACCTGTAGTCCCAGCTATTTGGGAGGCTGAGGCAGGAGGATTGCCTGAGCCCAGGAGCCCAGGTTGCAGTGAGCTATGATGACACCACTGCACTCTAACCCCGGCGACAGCTTGTCTCAAAAAGAAAAATAAAATTGATCCCAGGGCTTTTTGGAAGCAAGATACAGGTAATGTAATGGGGGGGCTGGGTACTAGGGTAGGAGCTTAGGGCCGGACTTTGAAATTTGAACTGGCCGATAAAGGTTAAAGGGCGAAGGGGTGGAGGAATGAATTTAGCTCTGGGTGGGATTAGACTTTTGAGGTGCAAACAAGTGGGGTGGATAAATTAAAATAGAAATGCAGACCGCCATTAGAATTTTGGGACCAACAGAATACGAGCAAGAGGTGAAACCCCTAACCTCACTTCCACTGGGCAGGAGCCAGATTTCGAACCAGGCCCCCCCCCCAACGTGTGATTAGGATTGGGGGCACAGCCGAGGAAGGGCTGGTGGGGAAGGAAAGGGGAGGGTGGGTGCTTGACGGAGGTTAGGACTGTGAAATGGGTCTGGGATGGCAGGGGACGTCTTTGGTTGGTGGGTGGGCGGGGCCCAAGCTCTGTCTTTGGCCACTTGTTGGCTGGGTGATCGCTACCCCAGCGTTTCCTCGATTGTAAACAGGGTTACACTGTAAACAGGGTTACGTTGGAGTGTCTGCTGCTTCATGGATCCACTGAGAGGATTAAAGGAGTCTGAGGCCCGTAAACCGCTTAGCGCGGGGCAGCTGCGACAGACTCCACTGGGATGGGCGTGGCTAGACGGGGAGGGGGTCCTGGGACCGGGAGAAGGTGGGAAGATTGTTCTCCCTCTTCTGATCCTCCCTCCTTTCCCCAGAGGTATGCCCCGAGGGCCAGGAGACAGCGGAGATCACCGACTTCCAGAGGGTGCGTTTTTGCAAGGTGGTGGCGGCCGCTCCGCCACCGGGGGCCGCCCGCTGACCGCGCCCGCCGGACCACGGCCTCCGGCCTCCGCGCTCTGCACTAACCTCCCGCCGCCTCGCTCCTCTGTCCTCTGCTTCTGCCACACTCCAGCCAGGACAGGGTTAAATGTAAGGGGGGAGGAGCCAGGGTCAGCGAACGGGGCGGGGCCAGGCAGTCTGAATTTTGTGAGGACTCGGTCCAGGCCCTACGAGTCGGGGACATCGCCTGCGTGTTAGCCTCCCATGGAGGCCGTGGTGGGGGGGCGGCTAGGTGCAGTCCCAGGCCTAATTTCCCGCCCCCAGGAGCTTACATCTGGGGCATGGCAAATAGCCGGCGACTCTTCCGAAGGGCTTGAATCAGTCGGGCGTCAGCCTCGTCTCTATTAAACGCAGTGCTTCCGCTAACCCTCGAACTGTGTTTCTGGCGGGGGCAGCCTGGGTTGCCGTGCTTGGCGGGCTTTTCCGTGGCGGACGAGGCGGGAGGAAGGGGTCTTCCTTTCTCCACCCACCCTGATACGTCTTCCCCCTCCCGCAGGCCTCCCCGAATTCCTGAAGACGCTGCTGGGAGGGGACTGAAGCTTCCCCGCCTTGATGGGGAGGGGGCATCAGGAGGGGTTTATCTGGATTTCCAGCCTGTATTCCCCTCCCCAGTCCCCACTTTGCACCCCACGTCTCTCTGGAGAGGGAGAAGTGGAGGGGTGTGGGGGAGCAGCTGGGGGAAGGGGCGCGATTGGGGCGAGGGGCGGAGCTGGACCCTCTGGAGGTGGGGTTAGACCTCAGGACCCCTGAGAGGGCGGCTGCGTGGACGAGGAGGCAGCTGGTGCCAGGAGGGGTGTTAGGGTGCATGGGCGGGGCCAGAGGTCTGGTAGGCGGAGTTAGAGAACGGGGCGGGGGTAGCATGTGGAGGTGGGGCTAAGCCTCTGCGAGCCGGTTTGGATGGGGGCTCCTAACGCTGATGGCAGGGGCCCCCCCCACCGGTGGGGGTTGTGGCCAGAATGCTGTGCGGGAGCCTGTGGAGTGAGGAGAAGAGTGGGGCTCGGACTGCAATGTGTTGAGGCCAGAGGGGGAAGAGGGCGGGTTCGAATGCTGGAGTAGACAGTCTGGTTCACAGGGAGAAAACAGGGCAGAGGCTGAGGGGCGGGGCTACAGCGCTGGGCGAGGCTTGAGAGTGGAAAGGGGGCGGGGCTGGGGCGGGCTCATGCCGCGGGAGGCCCGCCCCGAGGGGGCGTGGCCATGCCTGGCGGGGCGGAGTCGGGGGAGGGCGGTTTAGACTACGAGGCGGTCCTGGGGGGCCGTGCGGGGCGGGGCCTGTGCGGCCGCGGTGCGGGCCGACTGGGCTGCGGGGATGCGGGGCACGAGCTGTGTGGGCGGTGGCGGCGAAAGCCCCGGCGGCGCCGGGTTGAGCGAGGGCCCGCGGGGCCGCTGGCTGCGCCTGGCCCCTGTCTGCGCCTACTTCCTCTGCGTCTCGCTGGCTGCCGTGCTGCTCGCGGTGTACTACGGTCTCATCTGGGTCCCCACGCGGCCCCCCGCGGGCCCCGCCGGCCCGCTGCCCAGCGCGCCGTCCCCTCCTTGTGCTGCCCGCCCAGGCGCGCCGCCTGCCCCGGCGCCCGCCGCTGCCTCCATCTCCTGCCTCCTGGGAGTCCCTGGCGGGCCACGACCCCAGCTGGAGCCGAGCCGCCGCCGCCGTCGCCGCCGCAGCGACCCTAGCCGTGGCCCAAGCCGCCAGACGCCCAGAGAGATGCCAGAGGCCGCGGGGGCGTGAGGACCCGGGTAACCCTCCCTCCCACTCCAACCCGGACCATCAGCCCTCGAGAGCCCGGTGCTCCATGCCGTGGATGCGCCGGCACCGGGTGGGCCCGGGCTCCCTCTTAATGACATCGCCCAGCGTCTCCGGAGCCGTCGTCATCCTGAAGAAAGGGGGGTAAGGGGGTGTCGGCTCCGGGCCTCACCCCTTGCAGTTCCTCCGCTGTCCAGCCGGGCCCTCCACCATCTGGCGGACCCCATCCCGACTTCTGCCACCTATCCTCCCCCTTTAGGATTCTGAGCACAGAGCCCACAGCTCACGCTTCTCATCTTCCTGAATCTGTGTCTGTCTGTCCATCTGCAATAAACTGCAGCCGCAGGTGCCTCGTGCTGTGTCTGTCCTGTTGTCTGCAGAGATGTCGCCTCCCAAGTTGTGAGGGGAAGTCCCTGGGGTGTAGCCTTTGTCTGTCTTGCCCCTGGTGGGCTGTGTGGGCTTTTACCTTTCCCTAGGAGGCCCTTCTCTTCTTTCATCGCCCTCATGTAATTTTCAGTTTGGAGCGGGGAGAAGAGGCTTATCAACAGCAGGGCCGTTGAAGGTCAGACAGTATGGACTTCCTAGTGTTTTATGTGCTTGGGGCAGATGACAGTCATGTCTTTCTGGAGAGAAGCACTTGTCTCCGTAACATGTTACTTCTCACTGTAACATGCCCTCGTGTTACAGTGTGGGAACAGGAGGAAGGTGGGATGATTTGGGGGCAAGAACTGAGGTTCTGGGAGTTGCTGTTAGTATGATTAGCATGTCAGAGACGAGGCTAAATCACCCTGAGATCTCAGTTCGCTGCTTCGAGGGAATGATACGTGCCTTCTTCCTGGGGTTAGAGAGATGAGGGTAGACTGGGGTAGCTGTGGCACCTCTCTGCTTCTGGAAACCTCAGAGTAAGTTACCAGAGCACTGTGCTGCCTTTGAAGATCAGTACAACCTCTCTGGCCTGCAAAGCTGCGAGTAACCAAGGCTGAGAAACTCAGGTCTAGCTTCTGGGGAAGGAGTCAGAGGTAGTCGTGTCCATATTCCCTCCTGGAAGACTGAGGCCTGGCTCTGGGCAGGGCCTGGGATCTGGCATGCAGAAAGTGGTTTTCCTGTCCGGCCAACCTCCTTGAGCTGGAGGCTCTCCTGGGCGAGTGAAGCTGAGCCTCTTCTCTCAGACTGGGAGAGGTGACTGTAGACAGTGGAATTTGGGGCGCCGGCACCTCTTTACAGTCAGTAATAGGTGGTGGTTAGGAGCACTGACTTTGGGGCCAGGCTGCCCAAGTTCAAATCCCAGCTCTTCTTCTCATTGCCTGTGTGACATGCGGCAGGTTACACCACATCTCTGGTCTTGGGAAAGGAAGACAGAGAGAGTGCTTAGAAAGAGGCTCCGAGGAATAAATAAGCTAGTGATCTGAAGCTCTGAGAATGGTGTCACATGTCTCTCCACCACCTCTGTCCCTCAGGGATTTAAAAGCCCCAGCTTGGATCCCGAGGGATATCAAGTCGGCCCAAAGCCCTGGACATCAGCACATGCTGAGTTAGAGGGCGGGACCTCTCTGTTCCCACGGCCCAGCCCCCCTTAGAGTTTCCAGCTCTCTCCTCCCTGCCCCATTTTTCTTAATCATTCTTTTCTTTGTTTCTGTATCTCTTATTTTTTCTTTCTGTGTTGTCTCTCTGCATCTCAGTCTTTGTGTGTGTGTCCCTGCATCTGTCCCTGATGTCCCTCAGTATTGTCTGTCTCTCCCATTCTGTCTCACCCCTATTGCTTTCTGACCCCAGCTCGCTCTTTCGTCTCCCCTCCACACTTCTCTCCCCCATCTTGCCCCAACCTCTCCCAAGTTGCTCTCCCTTTCCTGTCCCCAGAGCCGCCCACCCGTGTCCCCACCTCCCTCCCCCCCCCCAGTCTCAGCCTCCCTGCCCTTCCCGTCTCCTCCTCTTCCTTTTCCTCCTCCTGTTTCTCAGTCTCTCTCTCTCTCTCTTTTTTTTTTTTTGAGACAGAGTCTCACTCTGTTGCCCGGGGTAGAGTGCCGTGGCGTCAGCCTAGCTCACAGCAACCTCAAACTCCTGGGCTCAAGCGATCCTCCTGCCTCAGCCTCCTGAGTAGCTGGGACTACAGGCATGTGCCACCATGCCTGGCTAATTTTTTCTATGTATTTTTAGTTGGCCAATTAATTTATTTCTATTTTTAGTAGAGACGGGGTCTTGCTCTTGCTCAGGCTGGTTTCGAACTCCTGACCTTGACCGATCCACCCGCCTCGGCCTCCCAGAGTGCTAGGATTACAGGCGTGAGCCATCGCGTCCGGCCTGAACACCTGTTTTTAATTCTTACGGGTACCCAGGAGTGGAATTGCAGAGTTCTTTGATAGCCTGTGTTTAATTTATTGAGGAACCACCAAAAAGAAATTTGTATATATTTTGAAGATACTCCAGACTGATTGG
>CAUYMX010086474.1:0-46307 GCA_963573855.1 Lepilemur septentrionalis
TTTTAAAAGATAGGCCGGGCATGGTGGCTCACGCCTGTAATCCTAGCACTCTGGGAGGCCGAGGTGGGCGGATTGCTCAAGGTCAGGAGTTCGAAACCAGCCTGAGCAAGAGCGAGACCCTGTCTCTACTAAAAATAGAAATTAATTGGCCAACTAAAAAAAATTTATTAAAAAAAAAAATTAGCCGGGTATGGTGTCGCATGCCTGTAGTCCCAGCTACTTGGAAGGCTGAGGCAGGAGGATTGCTGGAGCCCAGGAGTTTGAGGTTGCTGTGAGCCAGGCTGACACCACGGCACTCTAGCCCAGGCAACACAGTGAGACTCTGTCTCCAAAAAAAAGTTTTTTAAAAGATTAATTTATGATTTCTGCCCATAAAGATGTTATAATATATTAAGAAATATAATACATTCTACTAACTTATAATGAAGAGCTTTGCAGAAGAAATATGATCAAGTTTGGTAGAAGACATTGCTTCATCAGGAATTACCAGAAAAAATTTCACAGAGAAAGGTGACCCGGGCTTTGAAAGATGAGGGAAAAAAAGCAGTTCATATCATCTAAAAATGGTACATAGTGAATTCCTAACTATCTGAGAATATACTTACCAGACAGAGTAATCATGACAAAAAAAAAAAAAAAAAAAGGAAAATTTGTAGAAATAAAATTACTGACACAGCTATATCCCTATACTGGAAGACAGTTCTTCTCTAGAACTACATAGTAACCAACTCACACCACAATTGTATTCACAACCCTGCCCAAATCAGAGGTTTATAGGTAACTCAACTTGGTTATTTAGCCTCAAACAAGACTAGGGTCTGATCAGCCTTACTTCCTACCTAACCATCCTGCACGGCTGAGACCAAATTCATGTGTAAACTCTGTTTCAGAACTCAAGAGCTTTGTGTGTTTGTTTTAACCAAGGCTGGGAAAAGTGATGGATTAAACCTGGCAAATAAGGCTAGAAGTTGAAGTAATGCCCTTAAAATTGGCCATATGCAATTCAGGGCTAGACTAACTCAAGGATCAAGGGGTGAGAAAAGATATGAGGACACCAAGGAGCAGCGTAGTTTGGCCTCCACCTGAGGGGCTGTGCCACCACAAGCATGAAGAGGAAAGGTGGTATACTTCCTCACCTAGAACAGGTCTGCTAGCTTGGCTGTTAGCTGGAGTTCTGAATCACAGAAGCTAAGGTGTGGCCCCTTCCATTCTACTTACTCCTGTTGGAAGAGAACTGCCCTCAGCTTCATACGCTAACTCTCTTCCCGGGGAATTAGTAAGCACGTCCTCCTCTTGGATCATACATCTGCTTTGCCACCTTTAAAAGAGGACTATGACTGCAGGTAAAAGTAACACAGGGGATAATTGATTCATAAGTCACCTCTTAGTAAAATAGGTATCATTTCCAATTTGATTTTCCTTACCATCGTAGGAATTGGCACACTCTGTTACCCTGGGCTAAATGGAAAAATATTAGGGGCCTTTTATTTCCCTGTGGATTCTCCTTATACTCCAAACATGTTATGTTTTCACTAATCTTTATCTGTCCTGTCCCCTAAAAAATGAACCAGAACTTAGAAGGGAGGATCAAACACAGTTGCAGATATTGATAGTTCCCTGATGCCTGACCCCAAATCCTACAGCTAGTAAAGAAACCAAAAGATTCACAAACAAATCTGATGAGAGATGTGTTTGACTATAATCTTATTCACAGTAGGCCCATGTTTTACCCTGTAGGTCCTATAGCACCTAGCACATAAATATTTTTTGTGCTAGTAAATTTATTGGTGTTGATTAAATATTCTAAGCTGATATTGCTGACATACAACTCTAAGAAATGAGAAGTTATATTAAAGTCTCACTAAAAAACTATTCATTCTCTATGACTACACATTTACAACTGAAGTACATGCTATTTGAATTGTGAGAAGTATCTTCCTCATTTCCGGAAATAAAAGTTCTTTCATGTTTGTAGATTTAACATCTTACTTGCCTATAGTGAAGTATATTCTACATTCACTAGAAAGATGATGTCAAATAACATAGCTTTGGTAAAGAAATTATACAAAATACTGACCACCAAAATAACACATTTGATGATTATTAGGTTATAAATGAATCCCCTCAACACCTTACGTGACCTAATTCCCACCAGCCAAGGCAGTAAACAACCTGGAAGCAAGAAAAATGAAGTTGTGTATAGCCAGAAATGCTGAGAAACACCTCTCATCAAATGAACTCTGTACCACTCATGTATGGAAAACGTTAAGCATCTTGGTGGAATCCTTTGTATGTAATATTTATAGGACTTTGAGGCTTTTTATTGTGGTTTGGAAGGGCAAAGTCAGTTTCTTCTGTCAATGAAACTTCGTTTTCGCTTTCAGTTTTAGTAACAAAGGTCTAAAATGGCAATAAAAACTGCCCACAAAATACCCCCTTCTTTCCACTGAGGGTCCACAAAACCCAAAAGATTTTAAGTAAAATTTGTCCACAGAAGCCACTGAGAGCCCATTCATTCACTACTGATGACTCTGCTTCTCTTCTGGCAGGCCTCACTTGCAGTAGCGATTCTTAAAGAGTGAGACAAAGGTTGAGATTTTTGAGAACCTAGATTTGGTTGGTTTTTCACTTTAAACTCAACAGCAAAGTCAAATATTAATAAAATATGTCTGACCAACTTACGAGGTGATACATCAGTGACTTATGACAAAGTTATGTGCTTTACTGAACTTTAATTCTACTGATTTGTCACATACACTGATTAATAAGCAATTTAATGTCACTGCTGCAGATAAAATATAATATTAAATTTGGAATGATACAAAGTATATAAGAGGTTCAATGATTAGATATCTAGTCACAATACATGAGTTTCCTAAATAGTAGAAACCAACATTCTGGAGCAGTGTTATTCAAAGGTAGCAAGCAGATCATCAAACTATCACCAGTCCGTGGCAAGATCTGTAGTCTGTGTCAGAATGTAATCAGCACTGAAAAAGTCTAACTATGAACAAAATAACTACACTAAACAGTATGCTTAGTGACATGGCTGATTTACATTCCAAGGCAGATTCTTACTATCTTGTCATTAACAGTTTGAAAGTCTGCATACCACACACTGAACAGCTCAGTTCTAGAGCATGAATGCACTCTTTAAAAAGAAATGTATACATAAAGACAATCAGTTTTTACAAAACACTTAAAATGTGTAAATACCTGTTCCTGCAGGTCGTAATCATAGCTGTCATGCAGTAGAAGACTGAGGACATACCGAGTATAAATCATGGCATCAATGCCACATTTTTCCAGCTCTTGTCCCAGCCAGGTCTGCACTGGACCCAAAGCATGAAGCAGAGACATTTCAGAAACAGACACAGGGCCTGGATAAGAACTTGAGGAGCTTTCAGATGGCAAACCATCCACAACAACTGTACAGATAGGGTGCATGAATTTAGGTTGCTGACATTCTTAAAATGCGAAGCATTTTCTGTAGTTGATATTCAGTTGGTATCTGGAGGGGATTTTCACTCCAGTAAAAAGGAGAGATGCTTGACATCTAGGATAAGCATTTACTTTTGCTGGTAGTCAGCCATCTAAAACAGAATTTCCCTCTTCAGGCATAACCAATGAATCAACATCCTGATAGCAACATACATGCAGATGTGAGTTTCTACTTTAATTTCACATTGAGGCCAAATGGAAGTCTCCGGCAGAACCTACAAAAATGAAGAGAGAGAGAAAGTACATGCATTATATATAAATTAAATTATTGATCTCTTTAAAAAAAATCAAATGAACTATTCCTCTTTGTTAAAATATCTTTGGTATCTTAGAAAACCAGTATTTCCCCCATAACCTCTGACATTTTAAACTTTTAAAATGAAGCAGAGTGCAGTGGCACATGCCTATAGTCCCAGCCACTTGGGAGACTGAGGAGGGAAGACTGCTTGATCCCATGAGTTCAAGGCTGTAGTATGCTATAATCATGCCTGTGAACAGCCACTGCGTTCCAGCCTGGGCAACATAGCGAGACTCTGTTTTAATCAATAAAATAAACTTTTAAAACAACATCGTGAGGCTGGGCACGGTGCCTCACGCCTGTAATCCTAGCACTCTGGGAGGCTGAGGTGGGCGGATCACTCAAGGTCAGGAGTAGGAAACCAGCCTGAGCAAAAGCAAGACCCTGTCTCTACTAAAAATAGAAAGAAATTAATTGGACAACTAAAAATATAGAAAAAATTAGCCGGGCACGGTGGCGCATGCCTGTAGTCCCAGCTACTCGGGAGGCTGAGGCATAAGGATTGCTGGAGCCCAGGAGTTTGAGGTTGCTGTGAGCTGATGCCACGGCACTCTAGCCCGGGCAGTAGAGTAAGACTCTGTTTCAAAAAAAAAAAAAAAACTTGAACTTTAACATTTTTAAAATGAAAATTCAGAAGTTGATGTTCTTCTGCTTCTGTTCAATTATACTGATGGTTACTTTGCTACCTCAAGAGAATGGACCAGTAAAATTTTGTTTAAAAAAAAAAAAAAAGGCCCGGCACGGTGGCTCACACCTGTAATCCTAGCACTCTGGGAGGCAGGGGAGGGAGGATTGCTCAAGGTCAGGAGTTCGAAACCAGCCTGAGTAAGAGCGAGACCCCGTCTCTACTAAAAAATAGAAAGAAATTAATTGGTCAACTAAAAATATATGGAAAAAATTAGCTGGGCATGGTGGCACATGCCTGTAGTCCCAACTACTTGGGAGGCTGAGGCAGGAGGATAGCCTGAGCCCAGGAGTTTGAGGTTGCTGTGAGCTAGGCTGACACCACGGCACTCTAGCCTGGGCAACAGAGTGAGACTCTGTCTCAAAAAAAAAAAAAAAAACAGCAAGACCCAATTAAATGCCATCTATTAAAAAAAAAATCTACTTTAAATATAAAAGCACAAATAGCTTAAAAGGATAGAAAAAATATACCATGCTAACACTAACAAAAAGAAAGCTACACTGTCTACATTAATATTTGACAAAGTAGCTTTCAATGAAAAGAATATTAACAGAGATAAAGATGGTCAATTCAGGCCAGGCACAGTGGCTCACACCTATAATCCTAACACTCCGGGAGGCCAAAGCAGGAGGATCGCTCAAGGTCAGGAGTCTGAGATCAGCCTGAGCAAGAGCAAGACCCCGTCTCTACTAAAAAAATAGAAAGAAATTAGCTGGACAACTAAAAGTATATATATAAAAATTAGCCGGGCATGGTGGCGCATGCCTGTAGTCCCAGCTACTTGGGAGACTAAGACAGAAGAATTGCTTGAGCCCAGAAGTTTGAGTTGCTGTGAGCTAGGCTGGTGCCATGGCACTCTTGCCCAGGCAACAGAGTGAGACTCTGTCACCATAAAAAAAAAAAAAGGTCAATTCATAATGATAAAAGGGTTGATGTATCAAAAGGATGACAGTTTTATATATTAATATATAGTCCTATACATACACCTAATAGCATAGTGTCAAAATGTGAAGCAAAAAATGCTAGAACTGCAAGCAGAAATAGACAAATCCACAATTATACTATGAGAGTTCACCATGCCTTGCTCAATGATTAAAAGAAAAAATACACAAAAAAAATCAGTATATCAGTATGGATCTAGATTAGAACAATATTATCAACCAATTTGACCTAAAATGGACTACACTCTTGGCCATAGAGAAAGCTGCAACAAACTTAGAAGGATTTAAGTCGGCCGGCGCAGTGGCTCACGCCTATAATCCTAGCACTCTGGGAGGCCAAGGCAGGATGATCGCTTGAGGTCAGGAGTTGGAAACCAGCCTGAGCAAAAGCAAGAACCCTGTCTCTACTAAAAATACAAAGAAATTAATTGGAAAAAAGGATTTAAGTCACACAAGTATGTTCTCTGACCACATGGAATTATATTATAAATTAGTAACATAAAGAGGTCTGGAAAATCTCCCAAATATTTGAGAACTAAAAAACATATTTCTATCACATTGGTAGACTATCTGGTAAAAAAAAAAATACAATAAGAAAAAAGTTTTAAGAACATATTTTTAAACAACCAACAGGGCAAAGATCAAAAAAAGAAATCAAAGGAGAAATTAGAAAGCACTGTATTTTGAACTGAATAAAAGTGAAAACACAACACATCAATATTTTTAGGATGCCACAAAAAATAGTATTTAGGGGAAAGTTTATAGCACTAAGGGCCCGTACTAGAAAAGGTCTCAAATCAATGATCTCAGTTTTCACCTTAAGAAACTATAGAAGAAGAGCAAATGAAACCTAAACTAAGCAGAAAAAGGAAGTAAAAGATCAGAGTAAAAACCAATGAAATAGAAAGCAGAAAAACAATGAAACCAAGAACTGGTTCTTTTAGATAATAAAATGGACAAACCTCTAGCCAGACTGATCAGGAAAGAGAGAAGAGCCCGGCTCAGATATTAAATAGCTTCAAAGGTATAATTCTACCAAATATTTAAGGAAAATATAATACCAATTCTATACAAACTCTTCCAAAAAATTGAAGAGTAGGGAATACTCCTCAAATCATGTTATGAGGCCAGCATTAAACTGATACCAAAACCAGACAAAGATATTACAAGGAAAAACAACCAAAAAACTACAGACCAATATGCTTCATGAACACATGCAAAAATTCTAAACAAAATTTTAAGACATTGAATACAATATCCTCAGACCCAAAGGATAAGGGGACATTAGTTAATGAAATCTACACAATTTTCTCTGCCATTTAACCTCCAAAGTATTAGGTTTACTGTGAACTCAGTAAATGCCTTTTTCATTATTTAAATTGTACATTTGCATAAAAGGCCTTAAAAGTGGACACAGTGAAAGACTTGGTTCACTGCAAAGACTAACACAGAAATACTGTTTCAGTTTTTTATTGTGTTTATTTTAAAACATGATCTCAACCAAACCATAGGATTTTCTCTTTTATCAGTAAGAGAGTTCACATTTCATATTTCCTTACACAAGCAAAAGGATTCAAGAAGTAGATTAAGAAGAAAAGATCAGCATACAAATGCAAAATAAAGCAAAGCACACTGAACCCTAATGATCTTATCAAAGCTGATTAAACCCTTCACTTGTATTACTTATTACCTCTAAGAGAACTCTTCCTATAACTTGTTCAATACCAGATTATATATAATTTTAAAATAATTGGTCATATCCATAAAGTCACTAGTGATTATACAATGTGGACTGCAGAGGACCAAGGAAAAGAAAGAAAAACAAAGTAAAGGCCAGGAAAGCTGGTAGTTTTCAGACTACTCTGCATTCATCTGCACGGCACCTTCAGTGGATACCAATAACTGGGGCTCTGCGAGAGAAGCACCAACTACAAGATGGCTCCTTCCTGTACCCGAATGATAGGTCTAAATGTTCCTGGAACTAAAGAGTGTCCATCCTCCTTGCTTTGAACTACTAGCAGATGATCCGGGTATAGAACACTGGGCACTAAGCTTCCTCTACCTAAACAGCAAGCCTTTGGTAGAGGGGTAAACATTTGACTGAATTAGAGAATATTTCTAGTTCTGAACAGAATGGATACTGTCGGGAGCCATGAGGCCTAGGCCATAGTTTTGCTTTGCCTGAGCCTTACCCCTCCCCTCTCTTAGCTGAAGTTAAGTTTCTGTTTCCCAGGAATGGTGAGGTTCGCTTTACCGCCAGTGACCTCATATGCATATCATGCTGCTGATTGGTCAGTTCCTTCTTTATTTCTAATTTGCATTGTGATTGGGTGTTCCCCTCTTACTTGTCTATAAAAGCTGTAACCTCATGCTCAATAAACGAGACTTGATCAGAATACTGTCTTGTCTCCATCTCTCGCGTCTCTTGTCCTATCTAGCTCCCACTCCCTCCTCCAGGTTCTGCAAATAACGTACCCGCGGGTCGGGACAACTTTTTGGCTATTAAGAAGAGTGGTGCTGGGCCGGGTGTGGTGGCTCACGCCTGTAATCCTAGCACTCTGGGAGGCCGAGGTGGGCAGATCGCTCAAGGTCAGGAGTTCGAAACCAACCTGAGCAAGAGCGAGACCCCGTCTCTACCAAAAATAGAAAGAAATTAATTGGCTAACTAAAAATATATATAGAAAAAATCAGCCGGGCATGGTGGCGCATGCCTGTAGTCCGAGCTACTCGGGAGGCTGAGGCAGAAGGATCGCTTGAGCCCAGGAGTTTGAGGTTGCTGTGAGCTAGGCTGACGCCACGGCACTCTAGCCTGGGCAACAGAGTGAGACTCTGCCTCAAAAAAAAAAAAAAAAAAAAGAAGAGTGGTGCTATGAACATTTGTGCATTAGTTTTTGTGTGTGTATATGTTTTTGTTTCTTTTGTTATTATACCTAGGAATGGAATTGCTGGGTCATATGGCAACCGTATGTTTAGCAAACTTTTCCAAAGCAGCTGCACCATTTACATTCCCACCAGCAATGTATGAGGCTTCCCATTTCTTCACATCCTTGCCAACACTTGCTAGCTCTCTGTTTGATTATGGCTATTCTAGGGGGTAAGATGTCACTTAACTTTTAAGAGTTCTTTCTTTGTATTTGAGAATATTGGCCTTTTGTCTGTGGTATATGCTGTGAATATTTTCTTCCAGTCAGTTGTCGTTTGACTTGATTCATTCATTTTAATAAATTTGTATGATAAATTTATTAAAAATTTCATCTTCACCCTTGTGATTTGAGATGCTGTTTTTGGCATATACTAAGTTTCCATATGTATTTTGGTCTAATTCTAACTTTATATTCTAATCCACTGGTTGGTTTGCCTATTTATTCACCAGTACCACACTGTTTTAATTATAGTGACATATATATTTTTTAATTATAGTGGCTCATATATATTAATATCTAGTAGAGTAAGTTCCTTCACATAATTTTTCTTTTTCAGTGTTTTCTTGGTTATTCCTGCATGTTCACTTTTCTATATGAACTTTAGTATAAACATATCTAATTCTATAAAATGGCTTGTTGGTATTTTTACTGGGATTGCATTACATTTACAAATTAACTTAGGGAGAACTTACAGCTTTATAATGTTCAGTCATCTTATCTAAGCACAGGAGCTCTCTTTCCATTTGTTCGAGTCTGTTTTCATATCTTTCAGGAGTATTTTAACATTTTCCTCATGTAGTTCTTGCATTTTTTGTTAATCTTTTTTTTTTTTTTTTTGAGACAGAGTATCACTCTATTGCCCAGGCTAGAGTGCTATGGCATCAGCCTAGCTCACAGCAACCTCAAACTCCTGGGTTCAAGCGATCCTCCTGCTTCAGCCTTCCGAGTAGCTGGGACTACAGGCATGCGCCACCATGCCCGGCTAATTTTTTCTATATATTTTTAGTTGGTCAATTAATTTCTATTTTTAGTAGAGACGGGGTCTTGCTCTTGCTCTCACTGGTTTCGAACTCCTGACCTTGAGCGATCTGCCCACCTCGGCCTCCCAGAGTGCTAGGATTACAGGTGTGAGCCACCTCGCCCAGCCTTTTTGTTAATCTTAATCCTAAATACTTAGTCTTGTTTGTTACTATAGTAAATGAAGCTATCTCTAACATTATGTCTTCTGTTTATTGTTAGTGTATATAAAGGCTATTGATTTTTGTATGTTAATTTCATATCCTGTCACTTTACTGAATTCATTGTTTAAATTAACTTTAGCATTTATTCATTTTCTGAGGGTTTCCGGGTATACTATCATGTGATTTGCAGATATAAGTAGTTTCACTTCTTCTTTACCAATTCTTACATCTATAGATATTGAATATCCTTTATCTGAAATGTTTGGGACTAGAAGTGTTCGGAACTTTGGATATATTTTTTTTTAATTTGGAATATTTGCATATATATAATAAGATATCTTGGTAATGGAACCCAAGTCTAAACACTAAGCTCATTCATGTTTTATATACACCTTATACACATAGCCTGAAGGTAATTTTATGCAATATTCTTAATAATTTTGTGAATGGAACAAATTACGTGTACATTGAGCCATCAGAAAGCAAAAGTGTCACTATCTCAGCCACCCATGTGGACAATCTGTGGTTGTTTGGCATCACCATCATTCCTGACTCTGAATTTATACACTACTGATAAGCAATCATTTTCTTACACCTAGTCACACATAAGTACTTACCGGTAAAAATACGACATACTGTTAGTACAGTGAGAAAATAGTGCATTCAGGGCAACTGAGCAGCACAGTAGCGTCACCAGAATACCTGCATCAGCTGCTAAAAAACAGCAAAAACAAATGAGGAGGCTTTCAGTCTCCACCTATGATGCTGTGTTTAGACAAAAAGGTTACTGTACACTGTGCTTTATTTTTCTAGGTGAGAAGAAACATCAGAAGCAGTTGAGGGACCAGGAAGGGGGTCCTGTAGGGATGAGGAGGCATTCTGTTGGATGGATTTTTAAAATGTTTCATCCAGAATCATCTGCCTCATTAACAATAGTTTTTGTCATACAAGTCTCTTTTTGATTTTATAAACTGACATGATTTCTCGTTCTGTTATGAATACACACTGCTCTAGCTCCTCTGTGAGCCCACTGCACATTTTCACCATGTCCTCTATAGGCACTTTGTCTGCAGTGTTAAAAGTGTCATCTTCATCATCATTATCATCACAATCACCTCGATTCAGAACTATTTCAGGTATTTCACCACTGGTCAGCAAATAAACAAGCCTCATTATCAATGTGAAAAACTTCTTCCATATTCCATTTCTTCCAGCTGATTGACAAATTCTGAAGGTATTTTTTTGCATATGTAAGGAGGTCAGACATCATTTTTTTCACTTGACATATGGAATCCTTCAAAGTTGCGACCTTGTTCATCATCATCATTGAACACAGTTGCAGAGGTTGTGCCAGGCATGAACAACTGTGTCTTTAGTGGCTGTGTTCCAAACAATGACAACAGCATATACAGCATTCTTCATGCTAAACACCTTTTCAAAACCTTCCACACCCATGCCCACTGCTGCTAGCATACTGTTCAAGAAAGTGAGGTTTCTTATTTTTTTGCTCTTTATAGAGACAGGGTTTCACTCTGTTGCCCAGGCTGGAGTGCAGTGGCACAATCACAGCTCACTGTAACCTTGCACCCCTGGCCTCAAGAGATCCTCCTGCCTCAGCCTCCTGAGTAGCTAGGACTACAGGACCACAGGCATGAAACATAAGACCTGGCTTATTTTTAAAGGTTATGTAGAGAGGGGTCTCACAATGTTGCCCACGTAGGTTCTCAAACTCCTGCTCAAGTGATCCTCCCACTGCAGCCTCCCAAAGTGCTGGGATTACAGGCGTAAAGCCACTGTGCCTGGTCAAAGAAGTGTTTTTATATTTACTCTTGCAGAAGCATAGTGGCTCATACCTGTAAATCCTAGCACTCTGGGAGGCTGAGGTGGGAGGACTGCTTGAGCATAGGAGTTTGAGACCAGCCTGAGCAAGAGCGAGACCCCATCACTACTAAAAATAGAAAAATTAACCAGGTGTCCTGGCACGTACCTATAGTCCCCGCTACTCAGGAGGCTAAGGCAGGAGGATCAGCCCAGGAGTTTAATGTTGCTGTGAGCTATGATGATACCAGTGCACTCTACCCAGGGTGACAAGTGAGACTTTGTCTCAAAAAAAAAAAAAAAAAAAAAAAAGTAAATATATTTACTCTTCACTGATCTAAGGATATCCTGGTCACATGATTAAATTAATGAAGTCACATTTGGATGAAAGCATGTAAGTAATAAAGTCACATTTAAGGGAAAGAACATGGCATAAACATTATTCTTGATAAAAGTTTCAGCTGGAGGATGAATAGAACAGTTGTCAAGGAATAACAAAATCTTGCCGTGGTTATTCAGTTCAGCTTTCCTGCAGTGAGCATGAGCAGCTAGTACAGAATATTTGTGAAGCCAATCAGAAAAGATGTCCCTGGTGATCCATGCATTTTTGTAAGCATAGTAACAGACTAGTGAGAAATTACGCCTTGAAAGCAGCAAACTTTTGCCTATCACAGCAAGTTTACACTTACGTGTGCCTGCTGCATTTGCACATCCCAGCACAGTTATTCTGTCCTTGGCGTCTTTAATTCCTGCAGAGGCTGTCTCTCCAGGTGCAGTCTATGTCCTTCTGGGGCAGTAACGCCAAAACAGTGATGTTTCCTCAGCATAGATTTGTTCTGATGTGAGATTTTCTTCAGCAATGATCTTGGCACTCTAGTCAATGAATTTCTATGCTGCTTCATGATCAGCAGATGCTATCACCATAAATCTTTACAAATTTAATGCTGTGTCTTCTCTCAATTTCTGCAACCAGCCTGTTGAACATTCATAGTTGCCTTCAATTTTCAGTTCGTCGTGATAGGTCTCTGCTTGTTTCATGGTTGGCATACCATTAACTGGCATGCATTCACTGTAACAGTGAACTCTTTCAGTACACGATCAAGATCTTCACTTTTAGCTTTATAAAGTGTTTTCCTATTTTTAATTAACTTCTGTTCACACTGTCATCATCAAACTTCAACAGTTTATCATTCTGTTTCTTCAGGTCATACATGGTGATCATTCCAACACCATACTCTTCTATAAGATGTTTCACACTTACACTACTGTCCAATTTCTCCATCAGCTTGACTTTCTCTGCTGTAGAAGAACACAAATGCTTCCTCTTTTTCTTGTCACTGTTACCCATAGGGGTGTCTTTTTGACATTTTCAACAATATCTTTACAACACAAGAGAAGAGAATAAGCAAAACAAACAAGCAAGCAAAAAAAACACAATGAGTACAATGAGTAATGCAAGTAGGTCTTGGCCCCCTGTGGGACACTATGGGGAATTTGCCATCGGTGCTTCCAGCCTGCACAAGTGCTATTTTATTAGCCTTATGGGCGTGATTGTGTGCGGAAACCTGGGCGTGCACAGAAAAGATATATCACAGCTCAAGGGGGCTGGGAGGGTCTTCTTTCCCTTGGGGATGCTGAATAAACTGTATGTTGTGCACCTGTATTTTGACTGCAACCTATCACATGAGGTCAGGTATAGAATTTTCCATGTGTGGTATCATGTCAGTGCTCATAAAGTTTCAGATTTTGGATTTTCAGATTAGGCATGCTCAACCTATACTTGATTTCTCTCATCTAATCATACTGGTTAATATCTCCAGTACAATGTTGAATAATAGCGGATGATGAGCAGCCTTGTCTTATTGCCAATTCTAGAAGAATTGCCTATAATGTTTCCCCATTAAATAAGAAACTAGTTTTAGGAATAAGATACATATGTATTATGAGACTGACACACTGCCTGCTGCACTAGGGAGGCGACTAGATATATATATATTCAATTGTGTTAAGAAGCATTCTTCAATTTCTGAGCGTTTTTATTATAAATGTGTATTAATTTTTTTCAAAGTCTTTCTTAGCTTCTATGGATAATATCTTTTTTTATTAAATTTGTTAATGTGGTATATGATATTGATTCTGAATATTAAATCAGTCATGTATTTCTTTAATAAATCCCACTTGGTCATGGTGGGATTTTCTTAATGTGGTATTAAGTTATTTTTGCTAATATTTTGTTGAGAACTTTTGCATCAATCTTTATGAGTGCTGCTGACCAATAGTTTTCTTTCTTTGTACTATATCTATTTTAGATATCAGTGTCATACTTGCTTCATAAAGAGAACTTTGAAGTTTCTCTTCCTTTTTAGTGCTCTGGACTGGTAGAATTCCCTTGTGAAATCATCTGGACCATGGTGCTTTTCTTTGGAGTAGTTACTTAATAACTTCCTCTCTTTCTTCTATGGAAATTGATCTCTTTAAGTTTTCTAACTCTAAGGAGTTCAATTTTGTTAATCTGAATTTCACTAGGAAATTATCAATTTGCTCTAGGTTTTCAAATTTATTTGCATAGAAGTCTGCAAAGTAGTCTCTTATGGTTTTTCAAAAATGTCTTGTCTCAACGGTTATTTCTCCCTTGTCAATATTCATTTAAAGTGTGTTTTAAGAGAAACCTAATATGATGGGTAGAGAAGTAAGGAGACTTTCTTCTTTTTCTTGGTACAGAGATTCTATATTATTTGAATCTTTTGCAGTGTAAACATGCATTTATTATATAATTTTTTTTTAAAAAAACAATATGGACAAAAGAATAAGGTCCTAAAGAGGACACATACGATACACACACACACATACACACACACACATGCACAAAGGGGTGGTCTCTAATTGGTAGATGTCAACTAAAGCTCAATCAGTCCCCTTTGAATTAGCATATCAAGATACAATTTGAATTAGTCAATTCTTTTAAAAAGTAAATTTGTAACTGAAGCACATTTTGGAAATTATGCATCATTAGTTAGATGAGAAAATTTTTAATGTGCATGCTATCCTCCATCCTCCCAACTACATGGAAAACTTCTCTGGGAGCTTAGACAAAGACCTCCCAGAACCCTGGCAGAGTCCTGTAGTTATATTAGGAGCTCAAAAGTTGATGACTGATTATTATTTTGATGTAATCATAACCCCTTATGTTTTCATGATGCTTTTCAGGCATTCAGAGCACTTCTATGTATTTTTTATTTGACCCTCACAACATCTCTGTCAGATAGAGTTGGCAGGGTACATGCAGTTATAGCTAAAGAAAAAAATCTCAAAGAGATTAAGTGGCTTTGCTCAGACTATATGCCTCACATGAGGTGGGGCTAGGACTGGCACCGAGTCCACTGTACTTCACGTTATGCCATTGCGCTCCCTAGAGCCTGAACTTCTCCCACGACATGTTTTAATGGTGTGTCCCATCGTGGTGTTCGATAAAATGATAACATCAATAGCAGAGATGTTATGCAGGCAAAAACAACTTAGAGATTGCATTTTTAAATGCTCACTCAGCCTTAAGAGGGTAATTATATAATGAATTTGGAAACCCCAGCCACTTTCAAAGACTTACTATAATGGCAGAAATCATCTTTGATGCTGAGCAAAACAATTAAGTACATTGCATTGCTCAGCATTTCCATTTAGCTGAAAGCAAAAGTTTTTAGATATTCCATTCATTCAACAAATATTTGTTAAGTACCAATTCCATGCCAGCCACTGTTCTCTGCACTGGGAATATAGCAGTGAGCAAAACAGTCCCTGCCCTCAGGAGCTCACAGTCTGGTAGAGGGGCCAGAGCACCAATGAGTGAATATATACACAGTAACAGTGTTCTGGAGGAAGAAGAGGTGGGAAATGGGGCAGAGAGGCTGCTTTGAATAGGCTGGTCAGGGAAGGTCCATCTGATTAGGAGACATCTGAGCAAGGACTTAAAAGAATCTAGGGAGGGAGCTATATTGGGGAAACATGGCTCCCAGTGGAGCAAACAGCAGGTAGAAAGGCCCTGGGACAGGAGAGAAAATTCTGTCTGTCATTCTTAAAAGTGTTGAAGGGAGAACAAATTCTCTCATTCCCAAATGATCCACAGGAGGGCCAACAGATCTCAACTTTTCCCCCAAGATTGGAGTTAGTGAGACGAGTGTCTTGTATTTACATGATTATTTTTATTTAAAATAACATTTCTAATATATAGTAAAACATACTATGCCTCTGTTGCCTAAACAATGTCAAATTTAAAAAAAAAAAAATACAGGCAATGCCCGAGTTACAGACAACACGACTTACGGTATTCCATACTTACGAGTGGGCTCTCAAGGCTCTCTGTGAGGATGATTGCTAAATAATCAATCATTGATTATTGATATATAATCAATCATTGATTATTGATAAACAATCAATAGATAATCAATTATTGATAAATAATCAATGTTGATAAATAATCAATAATTCAGAAACTAGTTTCCTTCACACATAAACAAACCCACGTGGCATAAGCAGTTCATTAGCACAACATCTTTGTGCTGGCAGCTAGTCTCATAGAGAAACAGCTGATGGAAACACAAGAACACAAAGAATCAGATGATTCTTGGCTGACCATTAGTCTTCAGCCCCTCTGAGGTAGAACCGATACGGCGTGTCCCAAACCCCGACATAAATCACATTATTAGACTGTCTCATGGGCCAAAGACCATCAGACACCCAGGCCCCAGGCAGGTAAAGATGCTCTTATAAGGCAGGAAAGTCCAGGGACCCTGAGATTCCCTCCCAGTAGCTGAAGGCAAAGACCAGACATCTCTTCAGGCGCAGTTAATTCTTTGCAACAGAGTGCTCTACCTGCACCATGGAACGCATAGTAGGAGGCCGGGCCTTGGGGTTGGCCTAAGGTTGCTTGCCCTGTGAGGTGGCCATGAGGCCTTCTATAAATATCCTGGTTTTGCTCTCCTTCTGGGCACATGCTGGGATTGTGCTTCCTTATACGCTTTGAAGACAGGTGTGGCCTGATGACTTGCTGGGTTGAGGAGATGTAAGAGGAAGTGATGAGGGCAGAAGCTTCAGAAGTCAATGTGGGATTCACTACGTACCCTTTCCCTACCTCAGGGCCTGTGGAAACATGTTGAGATGAAGGCTCCATCAGCCCGAGTCCCTGAGTAATTATGAACAAGTGTCCCACCTCAGTCCTTGCTGGATTTGCCGGGTGAGCGAGAAATAATCCTTTGTTGTGTTAAGTAAGCTGCTGAGATTTGGGGATCTTTATGTTACCACAGCATATCTTGGTCTATCCTAATATTACACCAATGGTGATCTTGGGCAAGTTATTTAGCTTCCCTCTGCCTCAGTTTTCTTACCTATAAAGTGGAGACAATAGTACCTATCTCTTGAGGCTAGAGCAAGAATAAGTGTTACACATTGTATTAGTTTGCTAGAGATGTCATAACAAAGTACTACAGACTTGGTGGCTTAAACCAAGCTTGGTAGCTTTATTTTCTTACAATTCTGGAGGCTGGAAGTCCATAATCAAGGTGTCAGCAGGGTTGGTTTCTTCTGAGGCCTCTCTCCTTGGCTTGTAGATGGCTGTCTTCTCCCTCTGTCTCCATATGATCTTCCCTTTGTGCGTGTCTGTGTGTTTGTGTCCCAATCTCTACTTTTTATAAGGACAAGTCATATTGGATTAGGGTTCCCCCTAATGACCTCATTTTAACTTAATTACCTCTTTAAAAGCCCTATCTCTATGTACAGTCGCATTCTGACATACTGGGGGTTAGGATGTCAATATATGAATTTTATGGGGACACAATTCAGCCCATAATACACGTGGAAAACACTTATAGTAATACATGGCACAAAATACATGTTCAATAAGGTTAGCTATTATTATTACTATCATAATCTTTTATATATACTGTCAAGAAAATAGATCCAAGACATAGTTTTACCTGAAGAAAGTAGATAAACAATATGTTTGATATTATCCCTAGCAAATTAATAAAAAATAAATTAATTAATAATAAATAATCATGTATGCTTAGGGACAAAGAATTCTAAAAACAATAATATGCCAAGCTGAAAGGGTTACATACTATATTAGCCCAACTATATGACATTCTGGAAAAAGTAAAACTAGAGACAGCAAAAAGATCAGTAGTTGCCAGGTGTTGGGGGGAAGGGAGGGATGAATAGGCAGAGCACAGAGGACTTCTAGGCAGTGAAACTACTCTGTATGATACTATCATGGTGGACACATGTCATTATACCTTTGCCCAAACCCACAGAATGTACAACACCAAGTTGTTGCCCTAATGTAAGCCATGGACTTTGGGTAATAATGATACATCAGTGTATGTTCATTGATTGTACCAAATGTGCCAATCTGGTGGGGGATGTTGATTGTGGGAGGCTGAGTGTGTGGACACAGGGACCTTCTGTACTTTCTGCTCAGTTTTGCTGTGTACCTGAAATTGCTCTAAAAAATAGCCTATTAAAATTTTTAAAAATACAAAATAAATAACATGCCACACTGTTAATTATGATTGGGGGGGAGGGGCACATTATGAGGATTTTGTGTCACGTATTTTGATGATGTTTGAGGGTCTCTGTGCATGTGTGTCTGTGTGTGTAAATTTGTAATCAGGAAAAATATACAAGAAAACAAAAAGGATGGCCAGCTCCACTGGTAACCAATAATCAAAGACAAAGGTGGGTGGTCCGCATCCTGTACTTCTGCCTGATACTGGGCCTAACACATGCTTGATGCCCAGTAAAGGTGGGTGAAATCTTCACTGCCTGGGAATAGCCTCAGTCAGGGTAATGTCTCTAAGAGATGCTCCACGAGGGAAGGGCCCATCCCCTCAGCAGCAACTGCTACCCCCTTGCTAGTGACGCCTAGCTGGGATCAAGGACTCCACAAAGAGAACGGTGCCTTTGAGGACAAAGACTTATGAGAGAGCCTCTGTATGTGTAAAGAGGTGTTCAGATGCCCATGGGAAGGGTCACTGGAGGAAGGCCAGCCACCAGGGCCAGAACAAACAGGGAAGGACTTCCTTAGGGGCCATCTGAGACCACAGGGCATGGTGAGGTCTTTTGAGCCAATGCAGGAGATAGCAAGCCTACCGGGTCTTTCCTCCTTGGACTAATTCTATTTTTTTCTAAAACATGGCTGTGCTTTGGGCTTAGGCTTGGGGAATCTGGTGTCACATTGTAGCCTTACTGCTTGCTACCTCTGTGACCTCAGACAAATTGTTTAGGCTTTTAACCGTGGTTTCCTTGTGTACAAAATGGTGGCAGTAACATCTACCTTTCAGGATCCTTGTAAGGAGAGCCTGGCACTCTGTGGGTGCCTAGGTGATAAGTGGATTGAAATAGGTCTTCAAGAAGTGAGCTGCAGTAGGCTGAATTTGAGGGATTTTGGGGTAGGAGCTGGGGTATGGGTGAAGGGGGGAAAGAAGGGTAGGACAAGCCTTTCTTGCAGAAAATGGGACCTTCTAGAGCCTTTGCTTCTGTTTACAAACATCTATAAATGTTTCTAATATGACAATACAAATTTAAAAATATTACCAAGGGTGAAAAATAGGCTCCTCAGGTACCAAATAAAGAAGGAATTGAAAGAGCTATGATGGTTCTGGGGGTGGCAGGGTAGGGGGCAGTTACTCTGGGAGAGGACCAGATGGCTACGAGTTCAGGCTTCCATGACCATCCAGAGATGGGAGATGAAATCTTGAGCCCATGAAGGCTTCTTAAATAGATATTCTTCCTGGCAGCTATGGTTATCCTTAAGAAAGCAACTATGGCCAACTCCTGACAATGCCCTTGTCCATCTCTAAGTACCCCAGGCAGCTGTTGATTTCTACATTTTTCCCAGCCAACTTTAGCCCAGGATTTACTTTGATTAACACAAGAAAGAGATGCAAATCTCCTCATGTCCCTCTCTTTCAAATTGAAAATCATTCAACTGTGAGAATATATATGCCTAGGGTCACTCACAGCAACATTGTTGAGAATGGTGAAAAATGGGAAACACCAAAATGTTCACTTATAGGAAATGGTTAAATGCATTATAGTGTGCAAGTTATTAAGGTATTGTCTGGCAGCTCCAAATTCACCCTTCATTGTCTGCTCTGTGAAAATGGATCTGGCCCTTCTAAGTAGTTTTCCTTTGCCAGCAGCAGGGAGGTTAAGCCCTGTCAGTAGAGGGAGCTTTTCTCTTCCTAGTTCTGGGGTGGCTTGCTCACCAGGCTCCTGCAGATCACTCTTTTTTCTCCACTGCCTGACTCCAAGTGGTTTTTCTCTCTGCTGCCTGCTAGGCTTCTGCTTTTTCCACCTCTCAACCTGCGCAACAGCAGGATAGGCAGGAACCCCAGAACGCATGGGCCTGTGCTCCAGCGAAGGAATCTCTGTCCCTCTCTGGTGGTCAGGCTATCTTTTCCAATCATGTGCCTAAGTCCCAGGCTGAACACCTCAAACATACCAGCTGCTAGGAAAAGGTAAACTGTTCTGCCACAAATGACAATCAGTCTTCATCAGATGATACCGACAGGTCCAACTGCTGACTTTGTATTTTTATTTAAGCTCAGTGGTTCCCAAATTTTACCGTGTACGGGCATCTCCTAGGAATACCGTGAAGTGTAGATTCTGATTCAGTTGCTTTTGGCTGGGCCTAAAATTCTGCATTTCTAAAAAGCTCTCAGGTGATGTGGAAGTTGCTGGTCCACAGATCATCCTTAGAGAAGTGTGGTGTTAACTTATTAACTTTGAGACTATGTACTTGCTTCATTCATTTGTTGTGGGAAGCTGAATGTGAATGCACTCATCAACCTTGGAATAGCCAAACTGGAACAATATCTTCATTGATCTTATAATTGATTCAACTGGCATAAAAGATGGATCAGATCCTCTTAGAGTTATGAAAAATAGTTCTGTTCTTGTATATATTATGCAAATAAAACAATTATAAAATGGTGTGATTTTTTTTTTTTTTACCTTTCTCAGTTGACTTGATTGTGTTTTCCCTTCAACCATATGAGGAACACAAGACAGATTATAATCATCCTAATTTTAGAAAGGAGAAAAGGTAAGCAAAGAGTGGTAATCCAGTGGCAAACAGAGTGGATGGAATGCAGCTCTTTGGCAATTAACAAGAACTCACATCCTTTACCGCCTGGCTTGGCCCCTCCACCTTGGTCCTCACCCAGGTGATGCTCTCTGCATGTAATTGAAAGTAATGAAGCTACATGTTTTCAACCTCTCAATTGGCTGTTCTGTGAATTTCAAGTCAATATGGAACACGTTAGTGTATTTTATAATTCCTAATGGAACTCCTCTATTAAGTAACTCAAGGTAATTTACATTTTGTATACAGTAAGCTTCAGTGAATTTCCATTGTTGGTAATAAATAACCACTGGAATATATATAATAACCACGGAAGGGTTGATGGTATTATTCAGCATCCACACTTCACTGCTTTTTTGATGTGCTTTATTTTCCTATGCCATATGGATGTGTGTGTGTTTCTGCTTGGTATTATAATTACTGAAGATTGTTTTCATATCTCAGGTTATTAGAAAGATCAGTTTATTAAACTGACCACATTAAACACAATGTTGTGAATAACTCATGCCAATGTGGTAGCATTGTATTTTAGGAATGCATTTAAGGATGCAATCTCTCAGCATAAAAATTTGGTCAGTAAAAAATATGAGGTTACTTAATAAGTTGCCATCAGTAAACTACAGTAATCAACAGCCCCATAAAAAACTCATGGCCAGGTAATACCAGCTAGAGATTACTCATCTCTGATTCAGTGGTTCTAAAGGTGTTCTTAATCCTGAAACAACCAGAATTGTTCACTTACAACTGCTTTGGGTATTTGTGATTTGGAAATTAGGATGCAGTGCTCACAGGGTCTGCTTTGAGGACTTGCAGTAGTTGGCTATCCTGGAAGAAAAACAGGAAGAAAATAGGGGAGTGGGCTGATTCCAGATGGCCAGTAGGAAGATGCCAGGCCGTTCTCTCAAGTGGTAATGGTTCCTTGGTGTCGTGGTTTGGTGATGAGCAGCTTAAAGATACCAGAGACAACTCTGTTCAGAGCAGTGCTTCTCAAAGTGTGGTCTCTGGTGCACGTGGTGATTCTGGTGTGCAAAGAATCTTTGGAAATTTCTTTACCTCATGCTGATAAGGACCCTTTATGACTCTACCTACTCTTAAGCCTGATTCAAAATGATGATGATAATACTGATAACACTGATAATAACAATGACTTTTACTGAGGATTTACTCTGTGCCAGGCACTGTGCTGAACACTGCAAATGCATTATCTCATCTAGTCCTCACCATAACTCTCTGAGGTAGGGACCATTATTCTCTCCGTTTTACAGATAAGAAAACTGAGGCACAGAAATAAGAGCATGTCCAAGGTCACAAAGTTACTGAATGGCAGAGTCGGGACTCAAACCTTGGTCTGACTCCAAAGTGCGTGCTTTTGTTTCTGTTTTTTTTTAAATTGTGGTAAAACACACATAAAATTTACTATTCTTACAATTTTAAATTGTACAATTGAATGGCATTTAGTAAATTCACAATTTTGTGCAACCATCACTACTATCTAGTTCCAGAACATTTTTATTCCCCTCAAAGAAAACCCCCATGCCTATTAAGTTCTCCCTACCTCCACCCCTGGCAACCACTAGCATCTTGCTGTCTCTTTGGATCCTGGACATTTCATATACATGGAATCATGCAATATGTGGCCTTTTGTGTCTGGCTACCTTCACTTAGAATAATATTTTCAACGTTTACCCATGTTACAACATGTACTTCATTCCTTTTTATAGCCAAATAATAATCCATGGTACCACATTTTGTTTATCCATTCATCAAGTGATGTATATTTGAGTTGTTTCTGCCTTCTGGCTATTGTGACTAGTGCTGCTATGAACACTTATGTACAAGTTTTTGTTTGAACACCTGCTTTTAATTCTTTTGGGTAGAAAATTCAGGCATTAATCTTTGCTGACTGAAATATCTTAAATTCTTCAGTCATTCAACAAATATTTACTGAAAACCTACTATACATCAGCCTAACATGCCAAGCACTGGGAATACAAATTGCAATAAATAAGATAGGCAACATTCCTGTCCTCCTCAAGAATGACAGAAAATTGAGTAAATGAATAAAACACAGACCTTGCAGCATTGAAGATTAAGAATTTCTTTTCCATTTGCTATTAAAGGAAAGTAAAAGCTGGTCATGAAGCACCTGAGCAAGATGCTCTAACAGAATGTTTTTGGATGCAAGAAACATACACAGAGTAGCTTAAACAATAATGGC
Organism: Lepilemur septentrionalis; assembly: GCA_963573855.1. NCBI lineage: Eukaryota > Metazoa > Chordata > Mammalia > Primates > Lepilemuridae > Lepilemur > Lepilemur septentrionalis. The sequence goes on from CAUYMX010086474.1 coordinate 22,703, forward strand.
ATTTATCATCTCACATAATAAGAAGTCCGAGGTAGGGAGGTTCCTAAGTAGGTTAATTTGGCAGCTCAACAACATCAAAGTTCTAGGTTTTCTCCATCCTTCTGCTCCGTCATCCTCATGGCCACAATAAGGAGCAACAACTCCAGGCATCATGTCCTCCTCACACAACAAGGACCAAAGAACAGAATTGAGGAGACCCTTCTCAATCTCTTTTTAGGTGCAAGAAAAACATTCCCAGAATACTTTCGCCCAAATCAGTTCTGCCTGATTAATCAGGTTTGAGGCTTCCCCTGGGGCACACAGCCACCTCAGGCCTGAACAAAACACAGGTTCTGGAAAACTGTAAGAGAGAGAATGGCTGTAGGATAGGCTGCCAAGACTGTCTGCACCGGCGCCCAAGCAAGATTTCCTGGAGGAAATCCAGTCCAGCGTTCTCCTCTGACTTCCAGGCCTCAATTGAATATCTCAAAAGAAAAAACCAAAACAAAACAAAAACCCAACTCAAACCTCAACATGTTCAAGACTGAACTCATGATTCTCTTAAACGTGGTCCCTTGCAGTGCTCTATTTCTTTGTGACTAAGCACTGCCATTCAGATGCCTGAGCCAGAAAAACAGGAGTCGTTATACCTTCTTCTTCCTCATCACCCACATCTAGTGCATCACCAATTCCTTGAATCTATTCTCTCTCTTCACCTCCACTGCCACCATCCTAATCCAAGTCACTGTCATCAACTCTCCCTCGGAGTTTCGCAACAGTCTTCTGCATCCAGTTTGACCTTCCTCCAGACTCTTCCTTCTCAACGCAGGCGGCGTGCCCTTGTCTCTCCCTGCTCCCAGGCCAAAGACCAAACAGGGCCCGCCGCGACTCTCCGCATTCCAATCACGCTGCTTTTCCTCTAGCCCCAACGGGCTGTGTTTCATCCCCACTCAAGACTTCCGCGCTTTCCTTCCTCCTGCCCCTTTTCACCCTTCTGTCTCAGCTTAACTGTCACTTCCTAATTAGGCCAGGTCCCTCTGCTGTTTACCCATGTTATAACATGCTGTGCTTTTTCTTCAGGACATTTTTCCTCAGTCTGCAGCATGAGGTCCATAAAAACACGGAGGCAGCACCTCCTACAACATAACGCCTGGCCCACAGTAAGTGCCCGTCATATAGCTGCTGAATGGCTAATTTTATTAAATATATATAAGCTTCAAAGAAGAGAGCTCGATAACGCATACGGACCCAGCCGAAGAACCCACACAATGGCCGTGACCTACCCGGAAGTCCGAGCTGCCCGGACCACAAGACTAGTTTCTCCAGCCAGTAGCTCCGCCCCGCGGGCCGGAGGGGGAGCGGCACAGAGGTCGCGTGACGTAGCCGCAGCCGGCCGGTGATTGGCCCTGCAGGAGTGCCGGCTAGGAAAGGGGGCGTACCCACGCGCGCTGATTGGCTGTCTGCCGTGGCCCGGAGGGCGGTGGCGGGGGCGGATGCCGGGAGGGACCGCACCGGGTCTGGCAGGGAGGGCAGGAGGGCGGCGGCGGCGGGCGGGATGGGTTCTCGCCGCCGGCTGTGCTGATACTTGCGCGCGTCGGCTGCCCGCGGCGGGCCCGCCGTGGCCGTGGCGGCATGAAGGGCGCTCTGGGGAGTCCCGTGGCAGCGGCCGCCGGCTCCACGATGCAGGAGAGTTTCGGCTGCGTCGTGGCCAACCGCTTCCACCAGCTGCTGGACGACGAGTCGGACCCGTTCGACATCCTGCGCGAGGCCGAGCGCCGGCGCCAGCAGCAGCTGCAGCGCAAGAGACGCGACGAGGCGGCGGCGGCGGCCGGGGCCGGCAGCCGCGGCGGCAGGAGCCCGGCCGGGGCCTCGGGCTACAGACCCGGCGCGGGCGGCTGCCGGAGGGAGTCCCAGAAGGAGCGCAAGAGCTTCCCAGCTGCCGGCGTGCAGCAGCCGGACGGCCTCGGGGGCGGCCCGCAGCCGCCCGGTACGCACGTCCCGCCGGCTCCCGGGGAGGGGGAGGGAGAGGGACGAGAACGGGGTCACGGAGGTCGCCCCTTCCCGGCCGCCCCTGCGAGGCCGGAGTCACTGGGACCAGTCCCGGCGAGGGGCGGGGGCGCTGGGAGGAGTTGGTGAGTTGAGGGTCCCTGTGGCCGCGCAGGCAGAAAGGAGCGGCGGGGCTCGCCCCCCTTCCGGCTTCCCCACTCCTTCCCAGGGGTCCGGGGAGCGTGGAGGCTGGGCGCCGGCGGGGTTCTCGAGACCCTGCAACTCAGCCTGTGCGACAAGTGGGGCAAAGTCGGGGGACACTGCTGGGGCGGCGCGCGGGGGCAGAAACCGAGGTCGCTACCGCGGGGCTCCGAGATCCGGAGCCGGCAGGACCTTCTCCGCCCTCCATCCCGGCCTATGCACGATTCAGGTCGGGAGGCGGGCGCGGAAGCGCGATGGGAAGGCGGGAGGGCGCCGTCGGCCCCCGGGGGTGGTGGCGAGAGCCCGGGCAGCGTGGAGAACCGCGCGGGGGTCCGGGCTCGGCGCCTCTGTGACGCAGGGGAGGCCGGGGCGAGCGCGGGGCGGCTCGTGACGCCAGGGCCCGAGCGGGGGGCCTTCGCCCATTCCCGGCACCGGAGCCCCCGGCAGTCAGCCGTCGTCGTATTTCGGTACACCGAGTGGTGATGATGGCATGTGTCACTTGCGGTTAACTCAAGGCAGCTTTTAAGAGAAGCATTTTTAACCTTTCCAACGAGAATATCCAAAGTTCCCCGCTCCCTGTCTGGCGAGGACGGCCCATGCACCGGCCGGTGCGCTGCTCTCTGCATGCAGGGGACGTGCTTCCGAGTTCGTTTGTCTCACCTGGCGTGCGTCGGGGGCATAGTCAGCAACACCCCACCAGAGTTTCCTCTGTTTTCCTGAAATAAGGCAGTGGTCTTAAGGTCTGCAGAGTGTCAGGTGATTAGCTTGTATGGTTTGACCACTCCAGCCAACGTCTGGCAGTGTATTCAACTTCGTTGGCTTGCTCCTCGCTTGATAGAAATTGTGCATCCCAACCCTGAGAAGGCACCTGGTCTTAAGTATTGGGCCTTTGACGTGTGCAGCTAGGTAAGGTTTACCTTTATTTGTGAAAAGTTAAATCCAGAGTCGTTACTTGAGAATCAAAACATCAAGTCACTAGAAAAAGATGTTGAAAATTACGAAAAATGCTATTGGCTATCTCAAGACCCCTGGTAAGCAGTATATTTTGAGCCTATCTAAACAGTGAGACTTGAGATGCTGTAAATTTTATATTATTTTCCTTGTTTTTCTCTTAAATTTGTTTAGATGCTAATAAAAGAATTGGGGAAGACTAAATTTTTCTCCTCCCTTTATTTTTTAACAAATGAAAATATGTATTCTATCCTTTAGAAGAGTGTGAAACTGCAGTTAGTGCTGTTAATATGTTGATTTTTAACCCTTTAAATTAAAAATGTCATGTATTTTTGCTATGAAATTTCAAACAATTCTGAATTGTGTGAGGTAAAATGAAGATCTTTTATTTTTCCTGCTGTTAACACTTTGTACACATAAATGTCCAGAGCTATTTTTTTTCCCTAAACTTAAATGGTATAAACTGGGCTGCAGCCTGCTTTTTGCACTTGACATTGTAGTCTAATATGTATGGGTTTTTTTTTTTTTGGTCAGTTCCTGGTCCAGGTGATCTGGCTTTTGAAATCTGTATTAAAGATACTTAGTTGATTTTCTAGTTAGAATGGAAATTTTGTCGTTCTAGTTCTTCAAGGATGTGTTATTTCAGGAGCAGACAGCTCATTATTTTCCATTTATGTAGTTACGTGCTAAATTTATCTGTAATGGGTGTTAGCTGCTCTCTTAAGGTTTTATAGTCCTAACTGATACGAAGGACTATACTTTTGTAACACTCAAAAATTTTAATTTAGTTAGAATTCTATACATGAATGCTTAGTGTGGACAAAGATGTGTTTGGCATGTAATGCAAACATTTATTAATCTCAGAAGAAAGTGGAAATCATAAGATTTTCCCATGGAAACATAGGTTTTTAATGTCTATCTAATAACATAAGTAAACCCTTGGCTGGTAAGCCTTCCACGATATACTCATTCTTGAAGTCATAAGGGGCTGTTTCAGCTTTGCTTTCCTAGCCTTTCAGAGCTTTGGTCTGTTAGCCAAACCTCAACTTTATTTTGTAGGAAATCTTACTGTAAATTTTACTGCATTCTGTTTCTTCATATGGGCTTGGTTTAGATCAGTGACCACATTGCATGTGCCAGCCTTTTATTGGAAAGGGCTAGTGAAATGCAGTGTTTGCATTATCCACTTGGAGCTGCTGAACCAGCACAGAAAAACAAGCTAGGTTCAGCTGCAGTCTTGTTCTCTTAGTACTAAATCATGGGAAAAAAATTGGACACTGATTATCTTTGGGAGGGGTTTTGAGGGGAGAATGAAATGTTCACAGGGTATTTATGACTCTAATAAGTAGGCAATCTTATTTAACAGTTTTCAATTTATGTACAGAAACTTTGGAAGAGGCCTTAATATAAAGTACAATAAATGTCATATTTTAAGTTTTGAATGGTGAATTCCAAGTTTAATTGATATAATTAAAAAATAACTTGGAGGAAACAGTAAGGTGGAATAAGCACCTGAGTAATTCTGTAGTTGAGTGAAGATAGTAAAAGATTTATTTATTTATTTTAAAAGATTTCTGTAAAACTACAGGTTGCAAACAGGAAATCTGAAAGCTGTATTAACAAATTCTTTTTACACTGAGGTAAAAATATGAAAAGGTGTTGTTACTGTTGATAAATTTCTTGATGACTATTATGTCATGATCTGTTAAAATTTTCAACCCGTTAGATAATTAACTTTCATAATAATTTTTTCTACCTTATATTTTGAATACCTCTTCCAATTTTTGTCGCTTAGTATTGTATGTGCCCACACATCTGACACTGCATACTCCTAGGCAACTGGGCACAAGTGTCAGTCACTGTCCTGATGCTCTATTTATGATAACATCTTTCCCATATCCTAAACATGTCACAAACTCAGATTGTGACCTCACTACAGGATACAAATTGGATTTAAATGTCTCTAGGTTATGACACATTAAAATTATGGTCAATTGAACTTAGTTCTCTTGGGCAACTTTTCAAACTTGAAAATAATACTTTATGTTAGCCAGGAATAAATTGCATAATTTATATTAGTGACGTCGTAAACATGATTTTTGCTTTAAAGTACCAGTTAACATTTACCTGTACCCAGATTATAAAGTTCAGGTAGGAAATAGTGGGAAGATAGAAAAATGCATATGTATGTATGTATATTCCTTAAGAATTATGTGTATCTGTCTAAGTGGGAGAGGAATCTAGCAGTTAAAAAATACACCCACTAATTTGAATGAATTTAAAACTTTATAGCTATACAACTAATGTGGAGCGTAATTTATGCTAAGAAAAATTGAAGCTACTGTAGTAAAAATTGCACATAATGTTTGAGGGAAGATCTTTTAAACGTATACCAAAAATACAGACATTTTTGGAGGATTATTTAGTAAGTGACAAAGTTCTCCACAACATATTTACCAAATATTAGATGGTTTCAAAGAGACATTGCTTAAAATTTTTCAAACATCAGATAAAACTAGAGGGGAATAAAGTAAAGTGAGAGGAGAAAGAGGAAAAAACTGTAGTTGTCCCAGCACCTTGTCCCTGCCCCACCTGCATGCTGGACTCTCACTGGAAAAAAGAGATTCCATCTTAAAGTACTGGCTGGGTGAGTTGGCAAATAGCAGTTTCGACTCATACGTGAGAAGTATGATTGCAAATGTATGAATCCCATTGAAGAGCAGGAAAATCTGTTTTCAAAATGAAACAACGTGCACTACAAACCGTTTAAAAAAAACACCTTGGTAGCTGAAGATAAAGCCGTAAGTGCCCTCGTTTTATGTGTAGTTGAGTTTCTGAGAGTATAATCTGAAATGCAGGCTGTGTATTCTTTAATTTTCTATACCATGTTTTGGTACAGCTACTTTTATGAAATATAGTTTAGCAAAGTATATCCAAGGCTGTCACAGTTACTGGGAGATGCTTGTATATTAATAGTTTGTCTTACCATATTTTCTAGGACATAGGGGAAGCATGATTTAATAATAAAGTTTTATTAAAAAACTCTGGGTAGTAGTAGTATCAGCAACTTTGTTCTTCTCGGCAGTTTTTCAAACTTCTCAGATTTTCCTATGACACTGATTTCGAGAAGAGTGAAATTTAAAAGTACCTGTAAAGTTTAACACCATGCTGTTCCAGACATTGTGTTCCAGCTCTCTGCTTTGATTTTCCACTGGCAGGCCAGAAGCGAACTCCCAGAAGAGGGGAGCAGCAAGGATGGAATGATAACCGGGGCACAGAGGTGACACTTGATAGAGCCGAGCGGAGATCCTACAGGGAATATCGACCCTATGAGACTGAGAGGCAGGCGGACTTTACAGCTGAGAAGTTCACAGATGAAAAGTATGTGCTGCAGTCAGTCCGCAGCTGCGAGGGTGGGGAGGACCAGAAGGGTGTTCAGAAAACTAAGACTTTTTGACCTCCTCATGGTGCCATTTCTAGGAATGTTTTGCCAATTTAAGTAGCAGATCGTATTACCTTAGGTGACACATGAAGGATCTTCCATTTATCCCATAGGTGACCTGATGTCTTGGTTCAGGAAATGATTATACAATTAAAAATGAACTGTTTATTAGTAACTATGCAAAACACTCTTGTAAAAAAAAAAAAACAACAAACTACACAAGAGTGTGTTGAACTGGTTAAATTTTCTTTTGAGGTTCTAGACTGGGGATATAATTTGGGGCTAAGGACATAATTATAGTTTTGATTTAGCATAACTAATTTAAAACTACTAACTGGATTGAAACAAATTCCTAGCTCCATGGTCAGGTCAAGAGGCTATCATGATATAATTTGAAGAGAAACCTGATATGATGTGTAATACCGATTTCTGGCTTGCTTAGCTTCTCTAGAAAGTACTCTGATGTGGAAGATTGTCTTGGGCAGGTGCAGTCTTACATCACTCCTGAGTGATCTAGCAACACAAAGGTAGTATATGTGTCTTTTGCTTGCCACTAGCAAAATGATGCTTGTTGCCTAAAGCTTTTGTTTGATCTATAGCTATATAGCACAGACTTGAGGTTAAACAGAAACAACTAGTGAATCATTTCAAGGAAGAGAAAGGCTAAGAGAAAACTAAAACAGTGTACAATTTAAATGTCAGGGGAGCCATTACTCCCAAAGTCTTTCAGCTTCTTGACTACTAATTCCATTTAGGATCCTGACTATAAGTTTTAACCAAAGAACATGATTTTGTAGAGTCTATTAAAACCAAACCAAAAAAAAAAAAAAAAAGTCCAGAGCTCAGTCTGAGAGGGCTAAGCAGATCTGCAGATCTGTTCACCTAGACGTTTCACATTGAAAACATCAAGATGGTGTATCTGCAACCATGTTGGTACAAGAGAGAGAGGAATGGAAAGGCTTAATTCTTTTGGGGAGAATAGGGGTTGATTACTTCAAATTTCCTGTGTAATGGTCACCGTCTACTTACTTCAAAGCCTCTTGGATCAGAGCTGCTTATTTTTGGAAGCATTTGGGTATTTTTCCCTCACTTCAGAGATTTATTCTGTGGAAATAAGGAAATTGTAATTCATATGCACAAACCCAGCCAGGTGTGGTGGCTCACACCTGTAATCCTAGCATCCTGGGAGGCTGAGGCAGTAGGATTGATTGAGGTCAGGAGTTCAAGACCAGCATGAGCAAGAGTGAGACCTGTCTCTACTTAAAATAGAAAAAAATGAGCCAGACATGGTGGCATGCTACTCAGGATGCTGAGGCAGGAGGATCACATGAGCCCATGAGTTTGAGATTGCAGTGAGCTATGATGATACCAGTGTACTCTAGCCTGGGCAACAGAGTGAGACTCTGTCTCCAAAAAAAAAAAAAGGCGCAAATCTGTTTTGCTACCTTTTTTTTTAGTAGCAAGACCATGTAGTCTTTAAGAAGGATAAAATTGATCTTCATATGTGACATGAAAAGAGGTCTATTAAGTGAAATAATACACATATGTAAGGGTAGGGGTAGTGTGGGATATGGGATCGTTGAAAGGATTTTTTTTCTTTAAAAATAATTTAAGAATTACAGAAAAGCTACAAGAATTATACAAAGAATTCCCATATGCCCTTCATCCAGTTTCCCTAAATATTAAATTTTTACCATATTTGCTTTATCATTCCACCTACAGTGTTGCTTCCTTGTCCTTAGAGTAAGGTGTATTTATCCCCAAATACTTAAAATGCATTTTCTCAAAACATGACACAATTATCAATCTCATTAACATTGATACCGTACTGTTAGGTAATTCTCCAGATTATGTAATATACAGATTTTACACAGATTTCACTGGTGGTCCTAATGATATCCTTTTAGCAAAAACAAATGTTTTCTTGTTCAAAATTCAATGCAGGAATATATATTGTATTTAGTCTTTAATTTGGAATAGCTACTTAGTCCTATTTTTATGAATTTGTCTTTTTTTTTTTTTTTTTTAAAGACAGGATCTTGATTTTTTGCCCAGCTGGAGTGCAGTGGTGCAATCATAGCTCATGACCTCCTGGGCTCAAGGATTCTCCCACCTCAGTCTCCCAAATAGCTGAGACTTTAGGCGTGTACCACCGTGCCCAGCTAATTTTTTTATTTTTATTTTTTGTAACGACTGAGTCTCACTGTTGCTCATGCTGGTCTCAAGTGATCCACCTTCCTCAGCTTCCCAAAGTGGTGGGATTATAGGTGTGAGCCTCCTTGCTCTACCAAATTTTGACATTTTTTTTTACCTGTATGGGCCAGTTATTTTGTAGCATATCCCAGACTTTGAGTTTTTCTGATGTTGCCTCATAGAATGAGGTCATGCACTTTTGGCAGGAACTTCACAGAATTAATGTTGTGTTATTAGTACTTCACATTTGAAATATGTAGGGAATTTTTACTTTCAAGGAAATTTGAATTTTTTTGTCATGTGATATCAGAAAAGATATTTTCCTTAGTTACTTAAGAAATGCTCTTTTGATAGCTCCTGATAATAAAGGCTCATAAAATCTTTAATAAAAATAATTTATAGTCACTTTAGAGAATTTAGAAAATGCATAAAATTATAAAAAATTTAAAACCACCTGTCTTACCATCAGAGATTACTTTTAACACTTTGGCCTATTTTCGTCGTTTCTTTTTTATTCATGGTAGATGTTAAGATGATAATGCATACGCACTGAGTAATTCATCTTCTTTTCCACTTGACATGCGTAAGCCTTTTCCATGTCATTAATAATGTTTAGTAAGCACTTTTAATGACTCTATTATGATCTCTTGTTTGGATGTATCATAATCATTCCCTTAATGATGGACCTTTGCTCAGCTTCTATTTTTTTGCTTTATAAATAATACCCAATGAACAGCTTTCTATATATGTAGGAAGTTTCTGAGATGGAGTCCTAGAAGTTGAGTCCCAGTTAGGGTCATAAAGCGGTGGTTCTCAGGTGGATGTTGTGTATACAGACCGGGACTCATCCTGTGCTTTAGTGCAAAGTTGGGTGGTTGCATGTAGTGTGAAAACAAACAATACTGGGGGATTGGGGAGCTGTTGATACAGAGTGACAAATCATTATTCAGTAACCTGTCAGTTTGCTTTGTCACTGATAATTTATGAGAGCATTTCTCACAGCACTTTCTCCAAACTTGAATACAATCAAGTTTGGTCTTTGCTCATTTTGGTAGTGAAAAGGTATGTTATCGTGAATTTCTTTGATACTTGTACATGTTTATTGGACAGAATTGTAGAATCTGGATAATCTTGAAAGATTATCTAAAGTCAACCCTCTCGATTTATAAATGAGATAACAGACCTAGAGTTTCAGTGATGTGTATGGAACTCTGATCACAGCCAATTGACATGGAATTTTATTCCGCTTAGGCAGAGCACATGTTTTCCCATAGAAACAATGTCATAAACGGTGTTAGGATTAACTCTCCGTGTGTCTTTGCTCCAGAGATCAGCTATGTCATGTGGTACATATTCTGGGAGTGCAACTACTGTTTTTAATGCAGTGGGAATTTTTCCTTAGGCTCCAAATGAACTTAATTGAACTCTTAGAACACAGACTGTTAGAAAATTAGTCTGCCTGTTTGGATACATTTTGGCTGTTCCTTTCTGTAGTTTACTGCTGGCCATTTAAAATTACTTCCTATTCTGAAAGAATTACTCAGATGTTTACCCCTTCATCCCCCATAAAGAAGCTTTTTAAAAAAATTATGGTAAAATATATATACCATAAAATTTACCATTTTAGTCATTTTTAAGTGTGGCATTGTGCGCATTCACACTATTGTGTAACCATCACCGCTGTCCGTCTCCAGAACTCCAAACTGAAACTCTGTACCCATTAAACAGCACAGCCTCTGTGAGCTTCAGTCTCTTTACCTATAAAGCAGCTACTCATGTGTACTTATTTGGACTGTTGGGAGAGAGTGAATTACAGGTGTGTAAAGCAGAGTGCTTGGCTCAGATGTTATTTTCTTTCTGTTTACTTGTGAGTTTGTGACAAATAAGACTTCCTAAGTGGAGTATGGGATTCCTCTGCCCTCACAACCTTTGAAAAAAAGATATAATAGTAAAGGGATTATAAAGAAGCAATTGAGAATGCATTATATTGAGGGTGGGGAAAATGTGTGGAGTGAAGAAGAAATGGTTTAAGGCAGCGGTCCCCAACCTTTTTGGCACCAGGGACTGATTTCATGGAAGACAATTTTTCCACGGACTAGGGGAGGGGATGGGGTGGGGGGTCGGTGGAGCTCAGGAGTGATGCGAGGCCGAGTCCTGACAGGTCACAGATTGGTACCCAGTGGGGTTGGGGAACCGCAGGTTTAAAGGGATTAATATGTACCAGACTTCCCTGGGCTGTCTTATCTTTAGGATTAGTTTCAATATACTATTGTATTTTAAAACAGTTTGGTATTTTGTTGGTATCTGATCCAGACTTCTGTAAATTTAGACTTAGTTCTGACTGTGACATTTTCCATATGTTATTGCTCATCATTTCCTTTTAATTTTTAGGTAGACTTTTTTTCTTTCATTGACCTGTTCAACTCCTGGTTAAGAGTTTATTGTTACTTTTTTTTATTGCTTTAGAACCCTGCTTTAGATGTTTACCATAGTTTAGAATCAGGTTTCTATTTAAAAATTTGGTTTTGGTCAGGGGAGGTGGGAGACAGAAAAGCCAACTTGGAGAATTTATTTGGGATGTTGTTTCTTTAAGAGACTGGCATAAAGTTAATGATGGGCCAGGTGGGGTGGCTTGTGTTTTGTAATCCTAGCACTCCGGGAGGCTGAGGTGGGAAGATCACTTGAGCTTAGGAGTTGGGGACCTGAGCAAGAGCGAGAGACCCTATCTCTACTAAAAATAGAAAAAATTAACTGCCAGGCGTGGTGGCAAGTGCCTGTAGTCCCAGCTACTCTGGAGGCTGAGGCAGGAAGATGGCTTGAACCTGGGAGTTTGAGGCTGCAGGGAGCTGTGATGATGCCAGCGCACTGTAGGCGGGGCAACAGAGTGAGACTCTTGTCTCAAAAAAAAAAAAAAAAAAGTTAATAATCAGTACTTCTGTATTTCTTCATCTTTTTGAGTGAGGAAAAGTGTGAGTTTTGTATCTTTGTACCCACTATTATATGGCAGGTTTTTAATGTAACATTTTTAGCCATAAAAGTAGATTGGAACAAACTAGATGCTGTAGTGCACGCCTGTAGTCCCAGCTACTTGGGAGGCAGAAGGCTGAGGGAGGATCGCTTCAGCTTGAGAGTGTGAGGTCAGCCTGGGCAACATGGTAAGACCCTGTCCCTTAAAAAAGAAAAAAAATAGTAGGTAAACTGGAAGATACTTCTAATGTGAGTATTTGAGCCACTAAGGCCACTAGGCTTTTTGATGATGGGATTTCTATTAAGTAATTTTTTGTTGCTTTAAATGCTTTTAAAAGCCTTGATAAATTAAAAAATATTTATCTTATTGGGGCCAGTCATTGAACTAGGATTATAATGGTGAAAAAGGTATGGTCATTTCCCACAGGAGCTTAGAGTGTAGTGGAGTGGAAGGGAGACAAGTCCTCAGGAAGAGTGATGGTGGCCAGAGACATGGCAGAAGAATGGGTGTGAGGAGAAGTGGGTGGGTGATCACACCCTGGAGCTGGGGCCTGATGTGGCAGAGGGGAAGAAGAGGCAGGAGTGGCTGGTTCTCTCTTGGGTTGTGAGTTAGGGACCACAGGAGGAGCAAGGGCCCAGCGCTGGGCATGTATATGCCAGGCCCCTGGGTGTACTGGTGGAGGTGTCCAGGAAGCAGCTAGCTTCGCGTCCTGCACTCAGAAGGAGACCCAAAGGAGAGACCCTGGGTCAAGTAGCATTAGAGACAAGGAGGCCATGCACAGGGAAAGGGAGGTGGGAATGCTGATGCCTTAAGGACAGACGGCTATCCAGAAGGATTGCTTCTCGGCCTTTCGGCTAAGATCAGGCACAGAAGGGTGAGGGAGGCAGCTCTGTGTAGAGTAACAAGATGTATGGTTGGGTGCAAACGGCAAGCTGCAGAGCTTTCCCCTTTGTGTGGGTCTGGAAGTGGCTGCCTCTGAGAAGTGGAGTAGAGTGGCTGAGGAGCACTGTGAATTTTGTACCATGTATGGGTATTACTTATTCCAAAAATAATTTTTTAAGGACAGGCAGGGAGAGAGAAGCCAGAAAGATCAGAGGAAATAACAAAGAATTCTTCAGCTGTCCCTGGGCATTTTATGTGGAGTAATGTGGTAGAAGTCAGATTGCAACAGGTTAAGATTTTCAGTCCCAAACATCACTAGCTGGTTGTGTGTTTCCGAGGCAGAGATTTGGGAGGGGCTATACTTTGAAGTTAAAGTTAAAACATTAAAAATTTAACTTAAAGATTTAGTATGAAATGGGAATGAACCTTAGAGTTTCTTTATCTAGCATCCTCATTTTTTAAATAAAGAAACTAGGTCCAGGCTGGGTGCAGTGGCTCACATCTGTAATCCTAGCACTCTGGGAGGCCGAGGCAGGAGGATCATTTGAGCTCAGGAGTTCAAGACCAGCCTGAGCAACAGTGAGACCTGTCTCTATTAAAAATAGAAAGAAATTAGCCAGGCATGGTGGTGCATGCCTGTAGTCTCAGCTACTCGGGAGGCTGAGGCAGGATGATCGCTCGAACCCTGGAGTCTGAGGTTGCTGTGAGCTAGGCTGACGCCACGGCACTCTAGCCCAGGTAAGAGAGTGAGACTCTGTCTCAAAAAAAAAAAAAAAAAAAAAAGAAAGAAACTAGATCCAGAGAGAGAAAGGATGCCCACGCAGATACGCAGATTAGTACAAGGGCCTGTCTAGGACCTGCTCTCCTGGGCTGGCTCCTACACTTAGCAGCTGTGTGACTCTGGCAAATTACCTTCCTTCTCTGTGCTTCAGTTTCCTCATCTGTGGGCAATAGTTGCATATTATAGATTTGTGTGTGAGAATTAAATTTCTGTGTGTAAAATGCTCAGAACAATGCCAGCTATTGTATGTGCTCAGTAAGGTTAACTATTAGTTTATTGTTCGAACTACCATTCTTTCCAATAGACTACAGCCATCATTTCCTTTTAGAATTTTTTTCTCAAAAAATTCGTACTTCAACTCATCACTTTTTGTTATACCCATCTCTTCCTAGGCCAGTTGATAGGTTTGATCGAGACCGGCCACTGAGAGGACGTGGAGGCCCCAGAGGTGGGGTGCGAAGCAGAGGCAGAGGTGGTCCCGGAAACAGAGCTTTTGACACTTTCGACCACAGAGGGAAGCGAGACTGTGAAAGGTATGATGGGAGTGATAAATGTAAGTTTCTCTGTAAGTGCTATTTTCACTTTAAGATTTTTATGATACGTGGTATAAATCTGTTTATTATGTGCCAATATTTAGTGAACTGTATATTAGTATGCTGTTACTCTTGTTTGAAGCTGATCCTGAGACAGCTTTTATGATCAGCTTTTTCTGTTTTGGAGATTGTCTGGAGAGCAGCTTCCAGTTAAAGGGAATATTCTTTCTTTCTCTAGAGCAATCAGAACCGAAGACAGCATGGGTGGATGTGGAGTCCGCACCTGGGGATCAGGTAAAGATACCAGGTATGGTGCAAGTGTGTGCCCTCTGAGAACCTTCACTTAGGCGGAAATCTCTGCATCTTTGTTTGCTTTTCTTGAAAATGATGTCTTCTGTGTTGTGCTTTATACTTGTGTATGCTCTATTTCTGTGCCTCTAAGTAGAGATTGATTTTAGGCTTTTGTTTAATGAGATCAGTTTTTAAAACAGTTTTGCTAAATTACAATTGGATTTAAAACTCTTTAAAAAAAAAAAAAAAAACCTTTTAAAAATTCTGTTATTTTATCTTATTTTAGCCAAACCATTTTGTGACAGTATATTTGCTGATGTCCCAAGTACATGGCACAGTACACTTGCACATGCCTTGGAATGCTTTTTAAATTCCTGGGTGTTCTATATTTTTCTGTGACCTTCCAGAGTTCTTGTAGATCCTTGATGTTGCGTCTTGGTTTTATGAAATCATTTGCAGATCAAAGCTTACTGACAAGTTTCACCTGAGGCACAACCTAAACCTAGGGTCAAAGCTCTTGGGTTGTAGTAATTCTCTGAGGTCTCACGGTGCCTCAGATCTGTGCGGTTTCTTTTGCTAGTTAGGTGGGTACTTGGTCTGCTCTGTTTCTGTCATTTCGCAGCTGCAGGGATGATGCTTTTCTGGCGTCTGCACGGAGAGAGCAGACGAGCTGCAGGCAGTGCAGCCTGAGCAGTGTTGCAGAGCAGCCTTCCCCGAGTCTGAAGGCTTGAGGGGACCCAGACTGCCACTTTTCTTCTTTTGGAGAATACGACCTTTGTACGTGAACTTATTTTCCTTAAGTTGTGGTCCTTAAAGACAAAAGTAATAATATCAAATGTAACATTAGACTTACTACGGTTGTTGGTCTGTGTTGTCCTTGAAGAGACACTTAAGCGTTTCTTGATCAGGGGTTCCATAGAGTCTCAATGACAAATCTCTTAATTTTGTTTTATTTTACTTTGATAATATATTTTAACAAAGGTAGTATAGCCACTTTCTAAATTACTGATTTACCACATTGCTACCATTCGTTTTCAGTTTGCATTTGAACTTAACATCATTTTGGCTCCAAGTGGTTACTTATCCTGAGGGGCCAGCATTGGCCGCGTAACGTGAAGAGGTGACCACGTGCTCCTGGTAGGCTGGCACGTCCTGATGCTAAAATGACATGAACCCCACGGCACTCATTTTGGGTTGGTTTGTGAGTTATAAAGTCAAAGCTCTTAGTTGTGATAATTTGCAACTGGAAGATTTTCTTAGAATAAGACGAATTTTTTAATAAATTGAGATTTTGACTTGACATTGTGAAAACAATGTAGTGTAGTGCATTTACGCACTGTACTGCTGATTAGTGAGACAAAAAAATAGAGGTGAATCTAACACAGGAAGTGATGTGTTCGTGGCTGGCAAGGCCGAGTGCTTCACAGTGTGTAGCAGGTGTGAGAGTTTTCCTGTAGTTTAGTGTTCTTATTGGAAGACGTCGGCAGCAATAACTGGATTTAAGGATAAGATGCTTTCACACTGGTATGACCAAGCCATTCCAGTATTGGTTTTCTTCAGTAGTTTAATAGTGTCTGTGCTAACAGTAGATTTTTTTTCCATCTGCAGTAATTAGAAAGTATGTCAGATATTATTTTCTTGTTAACAATTGGAATAGACTCTTACGAATGCAGTTTTCAATAATGCTGCCTTCCAACTTTTATTGTAAAGAGCAAGACAATTTTATGCCATTATCAGGCAGCATTTGGTGAAAATCTGTTAGCTGTCAAAGATTCAGTTAAGTGTGAAGTCGGATTAAATTTAAACTTCAATGACAAAGCCTTGAAGTGTTTAACATCATTTTGTGAAACATGCGTACACAAATAGGCATTATCTGTACTAATGTAATTGATGTCAAAATATAAACACAGGCGCTGGAGCTATATCTTTCTTTTAATAAATCCAACATTGGCGATTTACTTTCTAGAAAATAATATAATCTGCTAAAATAATTGTTGCTAATTTTGAAATGTAATTGCCTTGTAGTTTTGGTCATATTATATAAGAGCTGTAAGCGTGGCATTAGTTTTATGTTTATTCATAAGATAATTTAGGTCAGCCTTTGGGGAGATCTGTGGTTTTTCTTTTCTGCAAAATCAATTAATTGCTCAAGTATAAAGAATGCGATTTTTATAGTCTCTTTGTTTTTCTGTATTCTGCGCCCCCCATGTCTTTGTAACCCTTTCATGATTTTTAATTGTCAAAAGGTGTACACTGTCAGTAAACCTGTTTTTTATTCCCTTGGTTTATTCCACGATGAAGGGAATAAAGAAAAAGTTGGAGTGATTTAGTACTGCTCCTGCTGCTAGACTTGGAGCTACTGGATGTTTCAAATCCCTGCAGGGACGAGTCTGATGTGACCATTTATGAGGGACTTTTGTGGGCAGACCAGCAGCCATGCTGTTCCCATGCACAGAGCACATTTGATTTAGGACCCTGTTTTTTTTTGTTTTTTTTTTTTTGAGACAGAGTCTCACTGTGTTGCCCGGGCTAGAGTGCTGTGGCGTCAGCCTAGCTCATAGCAACCTCAAACTCCTGGGCTCAAGTGATCCTTCTGTCTCAGCCTCCCGAGTAGCTGGGACTACAGGCATGTGCCACCATGCCCTGCTATTTTTTTCTATATATTTTTAGTTGGCCAATTAATTTCTTGCTATTTTTAGTATTTTTAGTAGAGACGGGGTCTCGCTCTTGCTCAGGCTAGCTTCGAACTCCTGACCTTGAGCCATCCACCCACCTCGGCCTCCCAGAATGCTAGAATTACAGGCATGAGCCACCGCGCCCAGCCAGGACCCTGTTTTTAAAAAATAAAAGTTAATTCAAATTTTGTGTTCAGAAACGGTGAGTTCTTTTTAAAAACTGATTACAATAGCTTGGAGTTGAGAATAAAAGCATTATTTAAATTGAAAAAATCTATTGTGTTATTGCAATTCAATTTATGTTTACTTAAAAAAAATGACTTATGTTTAAAGCTCTTATTGAAGCTTTTTCCTGAAAAAGGGAAAAATTTCACAGGGATGAAAAATTGCTACATTCTATATGTAGATTATAAAATATTTCTAATGGGCATATTTATATTGACTAATTTTATTTACTGAAAATGAGATTTCTTTTGCTGGGACTTTTTTAAAAATAATGTTCAGGTGGGATTAATGTTAACATGAAAAGGCAGAATTAAAATCACATGTATTAAAATACAAATTAATTTTCATTATGCTGTCATTTCTAATCTGTAGATTGTGTATTTAGATGTGATGGCATATAAATCAATTTTTTGTAGTAGTTGTCACCAGGTTGTTTATAATCATACATAATCATTTTTTGTGGAATCTATTTCCATTTTCTTATGATTTTTTAAAAGTTTGATATGGCATATTTGTATTTTTAATAGATCTTTTAACACTTACAATTTAAGAATTTTTGTGGCTCTTTTTAATACTTGTACTTCTCTAGGATAGGAAGCTTTGAATATTTTTACTGATCATTTAATATCTGTTCTTAATTTTAGATCCTTTATGGAAACTTCTGTGTCTCAAAGAACTGTCCACATTTTTGGGAATAATTTATGTGGATAAGCAATTCAGACCATTTTCTCATTTTCATTTTGATGTAGGTCCCTGCATGTGTGTATAATTCCTGAAGAGCGTGTCATTAAGACGGTCATTAAAACGTGCTTTCTCCATCTTACTATGTTTAAGATGTTTTATTTTACTTTGGTAATATATTTTAACAGAGGCATTGATGTGAACATACTTGTATGACTAAAGAGGTTCTTGCTGTTTTTCAGTGACATGGAGCAAACTGCACCCGTGGAGGAGTCCACAGCGATGGAGGAGTCCCAGGGCACCCTGGAAGAGGAATCTTCAGCCAAGTAGGGTGTTTCATTCGTTTTCCCCTTTGGTTTGTTGGTCTTTTTCTTAATGATTTCCAAGAGCTCTTCACAGAGTAGAAATCTCAGCCCCTTATCATATCACAGAGAGCTGATCATCTTAATGTATTTGACTAATGTATTTGACTTAATGTACTTCTTAATGTAATGACTAATAATTCAAGTAATGTAATGAATGATTATTAACTGTAATTAATGCATTAAATTCAGGTACACTGTCCTCTGCCCATACCCTCTTTTCCACCAGCGGCTTGCTAAACTCCTTTACCGTGACGAGCCTCACTCTCATTGGACCTCCAGGCTCTTGTCCCTTTATTCCCTTTTGGGCCAGCCTTCCTATTTTCTTCAAGTAGCGTAGGTCCCTGGTCCATCTCTTGCACCCTTGCCACGTTCTTAAACACCCTTGCCCCTTCCAGTCCCTTGCCCTTTGGATTCTTGTACCTTGCTGGCAAACCCCTTCCTGGATGACTCCATCTGCCTTCTCTCTGCGTGTACCCATTGCTGAGTGGGGCCACTTGGAACGCCAGTAAATTCTTTCTTTTTTTTTTTAAGTTCCTTTTTATCGCACTGGTGTATCCAGTAAATTCTTGATCTCTGATGTTCTGAAATGGGCCCTTAGCATCCCCAGCAAGTCCTGTTTCTTGGATTCACTCTTTTCCCACCTCCTACAATGACTGTTTGAATCCTTCTTGTCTCCTCTAAACCCTGACATTGCCACCACTTTATCCCTCCCCCATCATCCTCACACCCACACCTCTTTCATTTTCCAGATACAACTTTGCCTCCTAAGTCACAGAGAAATTAGGACCATCAGGTGGGAATTTCATTTGCCCTCTGCCAAGGGTGCAAACCCGCCTACATCTGCATGCCTCTTGGTCTCCTCCCTTATGGTAAAATAGAAGCACCATCTCTTCTCCCTCTCAGTGCTTGGATCCTCTCTCCTTCTGACTTCATAGAAAACTCACGCTATCAGTAGCTTCACTCATTTTTGGTATATTCAGTATATTCATCTCCTCCCTTCCAACTCTGGTTTTCCGGTCGACATTGTAAACATGCCCAATCTCTTTTATTTTAAATACCTTCTCCTCCCAACCCCACATCCTTTTTTAGCTACCTTTTTCAGAGTTGTGTGTATTTCTTCATTTCCTCCCCTCTCACTTCTCGCTTCACCCCAGGTCTAGTTTCTGTCCTCATTGCCCTTCTGAAACAGTCACCAGGTCTCCAGATCTAATAGATGTTTTGGTCTGTGTCTTGACCTCTCAGAAGCATTTGACTTTATTGATTTCTTCTTGAACGCAGTCTCCTGTTAGTTTCTGTGATAACTACTCTCTTCTGGTTTTTCTTCAGCCTCTTAGCATTTTCTTTGCAGGCACATCTTTGTATTTCTGGCCTCTTAAAATGTCAAGTTCTTCAGGGCTCTCCCTCTTCTCTTTTTTCTAGAGTCTCTTTATAGGAGCTGATGTACCCCTGTGACTTAAACTGTCATTTATGCACCGACTCAAGAATATATATCTCTGGCTGCAGTCGCATGGGCCCCATCTGCCTTCTGGACACCTCCCCTTGGACATCACAAATGCTCCCCATGCTCGGCATGTCCAGGACTGAGCTGATTCCTTTCCCCACAGACCTCTGGTCCTCTCTAGGTGTCTCATCCTGTGCAACAGCATCACCATTCATCCCGTTGTACAAACCAGAAACTCAGGAGTCATCCTTGGAACTTCCTTCTTCATGGCCCCTCCCTCCCTGAAATCCAGTCCTTCCCTCTGCCCTGGCGATTTGTACTCCTTAAATATCCACTTTCTCCAGTCACCAGCGTAGGCTAAGCTGTTGTCCAGATTGCTGCTGTCGCTACTAATAGAGCTCTGTGCATTCTCACCTATGCCAAAGTGGCTTTCATACTGGAATTCTGATTGTCATGTCCCTACCCCTTGTTTAACACCCCCTAGTGACTTCCTGTCCTTTGTCCTGACCTGCACGGTCCTGCATGGTCTGGCCCCTGCAGAACCTTCAAATGTGGACACTCCTGTGCCTTGTTTCACGTTCTCCAACATGCCTCTCTCCTGGCCCTGCCCTCACACTGCCATACAGCTTTCATAAGTGCTGCTTCTGTGTGTCTCTGTACTTCTTCCCCAACCCCCCTTCACCCCTCACCTATCTAACTCTGACTCATCCAAAAGGCAGGGTGTCCAGTGGTTAACACAGAAGATGAGCCAGTGTGCTGAGTTCAAATTCCAGCTCTGCCACTTACTAGTTGAGCAAGTTATTTCTCTTCTTTAGTGGCTCAGTTTTCTGCATTTGTAAAGTAGAAATACTAAGGTCGCTACTTCTTAGAGTGTGTGGTAAGGATTGGAGGTGTGTATATGTGACTTAGGGTGGTTCCTGGCATATATTTAATAGTTAGTGCTATGTCAGTATCTGCTATTATTACGTATTGCAAGCGTGAAAGGCCATGGTGATAATTGTGAAAGCTGTTAATTTATTCTTCAAAACAACTGGCTGGGTGTGGTAGCTCACACCTATAATCCTAGCTCTTTGGGAGGCCAAGTGGGGAGGATTGCTTAAGCCCAGGAGTTCAAGACCAGCCTGGGCAACATAGCGAGACACCTGCCTTTACAAAAAAATAAGACAAATTAGCCAGGCATGGTGGTGTGCACCTGTGGTCCCAGCTACTCAGGAGGCTGAGGCAGAAGGATTGCTTGAGCCCAGGAGTTTGAGGTTGCTGTGAGCTAGGCTAACGCCAGTGTAGTCTAGCTGGGGCAACAGAGTGAGACTCTGTCTCAAAAAAAGAAAAGAATAAATCTAACAGAACATTTACTGTGTGTCAAGAACTGCTTTAAATACTTCCATGTCTTAACGCATTCAAGTGTTTACTACTGAATATGTAAGGAGAGGACACTGTTGTCATTCTCACACTGAGACATAGAGGTTAGGTTCAGTAACTTCCCTAAGATCACCTGGCTGTTAAGTGCAGAGCCAGACTTCGAACCAGGCACTGTGCACAGACATTCTTGTTCCTAACTGTAGTGACTGGTAGGAATGGCGAAAGTGGCATTTAGACTACATTGCTTGTAAGAACCAAAAAGGGGAGATGTTGGTTCTGTAAGTCCGATGAAGAGCTGCCAAGATCACTGAGAATTTCCCTATTTAGGAGTATGATGCGGCAACTCCTTCCCTTCCTGAAAAATTAAAAAATGCTTTATTATAAGAAAATGTTGAAGAAGCAGTGATACAGAATATCTGTAATGGTTTGTTTATGTATGTATGAATGAATGAATGACAGGGTCTTGCTCTGTCGCGCAGGCTAGAGTTCAGTGGTGTCATCATAGCTCACTGCAACCTCAAACTCCTCAACCACACACTACGAGTGTGTGTTACCATGCCCAGCTGATTTGCATGAATTATTTTTTATTGTAATTTGTTTCCAAGTACATTTGCTTAAACAATGAAGATTTTCTTAAATGTTAGGTTAAGTTCACTTGCCCCAGTCAGGTATCTGGTTAGTAGAGCTTTATTTCTAGAACCCACTTTCTTTGATATACTCTTTCATATATTCAAGTGGAAAGGCATTGCCTGATGGAACTGTGGACATTCGAATCCCTGTTTGTTTCCTCTGTGCATATCATGACATCTACCACCTAAGCATATTTCTCTGCTCTCTTAGTCTCTAAATCTCAAGGAGCCCAGAGGTTGAGTGTGGGCTTTGGAGATGTGATGACTGGATTTGAAACTTGGCCCTTCCATTTAATTGCTTGCTATGTGATCTCTCTGCACCTCGATTTTCTTACCTGTAAAATGGGAGATATTAATTATATCTAATCATGGGATCAATTATCATAAGATAATACAAAGCATTTTGAATAGCATCTGGGACACAGTAAGCACACAGTAAATGTTAGTGGTCATTCCATTTATTTCCAAAGGGAACTGTGGTTAAAGCAGTTTGATTTATAATTTCACCTATTTAGAAACAAATATATAACTATCAAATTTACATACAGCATTATTCATATTACCATAGATTTGACAACCTTATTTCCATAAGCAGTTTTGAGAGAAAATTCTTTGCCAAGGTTTTTGATAATAAACCAAGGATGGTGAGGGTCTTTGAGTTACTGAACAGGGGGGTTATTAAATTTAAAGTAATAACAGTTATGATGCTGTTATAGCTGTTAGAAATATACTTGCATGAATCCTTCCTGAAATCAAAGGATATATCTCTTCCTGCCAAATACTCAGTCTTTCCTAAAACTGCCAGTAAAACTTCATTCAGTGCGAATTCAAGTGGGAAATGGAATGTGTGTCATAGGATTGTCATAACGTGTGTTTTTGGTAGTAACTTTTGGTCAGTAGGGAATAAGGTTAAGGAGCCTTCCTTGGTGATTTTATACTGCTCTCAACATGGCTTGTTGAAACTGCAGTTAGTAAAGAAGAAGGCATAAGGGGCATCTGTACCCATATGCTTGGATGAGGTAGTACCATTCCAGTAAACAGTATCAGGCTGATACTTTACAAGGAGGATTATCACTTGTAACTAATCCGAATTCTTTTGATGTCTATGTATCATTTCAAGGTTGCATTTCTTATATAGCTCGTACTTTTTTTGATCTAGTTCTTTGTTTAGATATAATGTTTTTAAAGCATGCAAGTAAACAAAAAAACCTGTCAATGACAAGCACCTCTTTTGTGGTCTTAATATAAAATCTGTTCCTTCTGGAATTTATTAACTTTATTAGATTGTCTTAGTTACGAAAGAATCATCAAATCCAAACATGCAGTTCTGTTGATTTCTTAATTCCCTCACAAGGAGGCTAAGGAATCTTTATGATTCCTTAATATTTCTTTAGTTTTAGCTCCATATTAAAAAATTATATGTGGAAAAATATATAAAATAAGAATAGTGTAAGGAACCTCCAGCTTAAACTGTTATCAAATCATGGCCATTTTTGTTTCATGTAGCTCTACCAACTTCCTCCTCCCACACACGGTATCATACATCGTTCTTAAATGTTTCACAATATTGTATCTAAAAGACCATTTTTTTGGCTGGGCACCCTGGCTCACGCCTGTAATCCTAGCACTCTGGGAGGCTGAGGTGGGAGGATCACTTGAGGTCAGGAGTTCAAGACCAGCCTGAGCAAGAGTGAGACCCCGTCTCTACTAAAAACACAGAAAGAAGTTAGCTGGACCACTAAAAATACATGTAAAAAATTAGGCCGGGCGCAGTGGCTCACGCCTGTAATCCTAGCACTCTGGGAGGCCGAGGCGGGTGGATAGCTCAAGGTCAGGAGTTCAAGACCATCCTGAGTAAGAGCGAGACCCCGTCTCTACTATAAAATAGAAAGAAATTAATTGGACAACTAAAAATGTATGTAAAAAATTAGCCAGGCATAGTGGCGCATGCCTGTAGTCCCAGCTACTTGGGAGGCTGAGGCAGAAGGATTGCTTGAGCCCAGGAGTTTGAGGTTGCTGTGAG